>APFE030261538.1:37264-79470 GCA_000404065.3 Pinus taeda
GATTTCCTTCCATGTAGCTGCTTAATATATTTCGCCATCATGTACCCCTTCTGACCTCATATATTAGGGGGCATCTATTATAGCTCCAAATCTCACTATTATGGTTTGTGATGCTGCACTTATGGCCTAGGGCAACCCCTCCCAGACCTGGTCCCAAATTTAAAAAACAATGTTTTATTCCCTGTACAGAACATTGCCCTGAGTTAAACGCGTGTATATGTGGGTCCTTATATACCCAACCCGTGTATATGTATTAAAACACTTAAAAAATATAAAACTCCTTATTTTCGGGCGGAGATCGCGGGATTAACCTACTGATCACCTGTTAGTGCCCGTGGCCCCAACTGTTCCCAACCAATTTCTAACTAAAAAACTAATTTGGAATTGGTATAAAAAGACATCAAAGGGAAGGCCTAAAGGAGGAGAGAAGAGAGAGAAAGGTTATTATACTGAGATTTTCCCCTGACCAGGTTTGAAGACCCTTGTGCCTTCTGCACTTCCCCCATTTGTACAGGAAACACTTGTTTCCTTGTGATTTGATGTTCATCCACTTGTTATGGCATCATGGAGTGAATCTTGGAAGGAGATATGCTAGAGGCTTGAGGCGGGACAGATCTGGAAGGAAGTTGTGCTTGGAGCTTGTGAAAGGTTGCTCAGGTGATATTACTCCTTTTGTACTTTCTATTTGTCTATAATAAAGAAACACGTCTTGATTCCCGATATGCGTCTTCTTTATGTTTATGATGTTCATGTTTGAATTTCATGTATGAATGGTTGTTTAAAGTTCATAACTAACTTCCTTCTTTTATAACATAAAGATGATTTTTGTATAAATCTTTGTCCATATACTGCTGCATTCTTTGGAATTGTTGGTTTTGCAGGGCAAATGAGCGAAAGGGATGTGAAGCAGGGTTTGGACCCTTGAGGAACTACTCAAACGTAGGACCTGAGGTACGTCCTTCTTACTTTAGAATTAGCTTTTGCTAGCATAATGGTTGTGTGTATGCATGTTTCTTTGTTTAGACAACTTTCAGTCTGCTAGGGTTCCACCCAAAAGCCCCAGGGGATTAAATCCCTCAACACCCCTAGCATTTCTATTTTCATCCATTGGCTCAGGAGGGATGTTTTCTTCTTCTTCTTCCCCTATAGGTTCTTCAAATATCTCTGGTTGTTTACCTAAAGGTTCTTTTTGATCACTGCCATGGAAGAGGAGAGAAGGTTGGCTGTGTGATGTAGTGGGGGTGTTGGGCAGGAATTTTCCTGAATTATCTCTATTCCTACGAGGCATGAAATGGAATCTTTTTGGTTGGTTTTTTTTTCATTGATTGTACCTGCAAAACTGAAATGGATTGAACAACACAAATTGCAACTAACTGAAATGAACTTGCTGAAATGAAATTAGCAGAATTTAAAAGGAAAGCAAGGAAATGTAGACACGGAAAGAAATGACTAGTCTACTCTTGCTGAAATGAAATTTGCAGAATTGAAAAGGAAAGCAAGGAAATGCAGAAACTAAAAGAAACAACTATTCTACTTTTGCTAAAATAAACTACTTAGCAGAATGTTGCGATAGAAAATAGAAGAAAGCAGTAATCACAAAACACTCTGACGCTTCCCTGGCAACGACGCCAAAAATTAGTGAGCACCAGTGTTGCAGCAATAATGCTACAACTCCTGGGCTACCTATTTTACTCTTATCAACCCGGTAGTTCGTAACAAACTTGGAAGCGACGATGCTGTATGCAAAAGTACTAGTTCTTACTACAGGTTGTCACTTGGTCAGATGGTTCAAGATCACTAAGAGCTCAAGCCAACTTCTATGGATTCCAGAAGAAGCTCTATATGTGATGAAATAAAGGAAAGCTTACTCTACAAAGGCTACTCTAATTGCAGAAAGGAACAAGACTGAAATGTAAAGTAAACCTAGCAAACCCTACTTAACCTAATAATCCTAATTTTGTAGAAAGCACCATGAAAACCATGAAATGAATGCCATTACCTACTCAAGGAAGTAAACAACATCTACTCAAGATATTTCTAGAAGTAAATGAGAAAAAAAACATCATTTTGGATTTTTATGTGAAATTGACATGCATGTATTTTATTGTGTGTGAAGGTGGAAGCGAATAGGTGGTGTTGAAGGATGAATTTTGGGTTTGAGGAGATGTAGGATGGTGTAGATGGATTATAGGAGGTCTCGGGTGGCCTTCTGGAGGCTTTTCCCATACTCGGCCTTCAAAAGAAATCCTACAGGAAAATCTACAGGAGGACACAGGGGATCTATAGGAGGTCTACAGGAGGATGCTGAGAGAAGTTTTGAAGGTTTTGAAGATGTGAGAGTGGGTGGAAAAGGAAAATGAAGGTTGGGATGATGTGTTAGGGCACCTAGGGTCCACCAAGGATCACTAGGAGAGGGAAAGATGATTGGGAGAAAGGAAGAAATCCTATGGAAAAATGCAGAAAACTAAGGTAGATTTGAGGTGAACTTTGGGCGACCTGTAGGGCATGGATCAGGGAGAGAATGTGATGGTTGATAGGCTAATCTGCTGTGAGAAGAGATTTGCTGTAAAAGAACTGATAGTCAAACAATGAGATCAAGCAAGTAAGGAAATGAGTACATAAAAAAAAACAGAATTTTGCATAAAGCTAGTCTAAATTATGAGCTATGGAAGTAAATGTCGAAAAATACTACAAGGAAAGAAATCATGGAAGAAGACTTATTGCAAAGATAGAAATGAGCATGGTGGAAGAGATCTAAAGCAAAGAATTAACCTTCTAACAAATTGCAAACACTAGAAATCCTATGGAGAAGGAAAATTTGTGTTTTTGGGGCAGCAAGAGGGTCTTTGCTTCAGTTCATGGTCCCAAAGTGAGGAAAAGAGGCCAAGGCATTGTTGCTAGCCTTTTGAATCTTCTTTCTATCACTACTTAACTTGCTATAGAAAACACAAATGGAAACAACCTTTTAAATAATCAAAAGCAAACTATTCTTAACCAAGAAAGAAATTCATCTAACAACTACCAATCCATAAACTGAAACAAAGCATATAAATACAAACAAGAGGAGCTTGGCTGCTTAGATTGGGACCTAACCCAAAAGCTTCAGCCCTCTAAGATAAATCAGTGCTAGCTCAAAAATAATCTCATCCTTATTATCAAAATAGTAATAGGATTACATAAAACTATCACCAAAAGTAAGCTCGAAGTTGAGCAGAGTTTTAGAATAAGAAAAGTACAACAAAAATCCAACAAAAATTCCTCCCTAGTGAGGCCCTAGGCCTCTCTACTTATACAACTGAAGCTCCCAATAGCTTCCTTAAAATAAGGGAGGCTTGGCTCCCAAAACTCGAGATAAACATAAGTTATCCTCTACTTACTCAGCTGCCTCCTAGTGCATTGATTTGGCTGTTTGTACTCCGAGATGCATGAAGGGGAAGGAGTAATAAATAAGGGGGATTCCCTCCTATAAATCCTCTCCTTTGTCCACTTCGAATCATTTCTACAGATTTTCCATTGAATCTTTGACTTATCTTCAAAATTCAACAAAAATTTGCATTAGACACATATTAGACCTCATGGCATCATAACTAACTCAACTCACTCCATAAGCATAAATGTAATAAAAAAACATGCAATAAGCTAAGCGAATGGTTGATTTAACTATGTTAGGAGGCAAAATGAGGCCATATAATTACCCATTTATGGGGCTCATAAGGTTTTTGATTTGAATTTGGGTGGTGGGATCACTTACTTAGATGAAAAAGGGTTGTCTTTTACCATTGGGCTATGGGGTCAAATGTCATACAAATAGGACTGGATTAATTTCTAAAAATAGTGTCTATAGGGAAAGATAGAGGAGTTAATACAGATATCGAAGGCTTGATGGTGAAATGGTTTCCAATTAGATCTAGGGAGAAATTAAGGGTTCCCTAGGCCAAATTATGAAGAGAAATGCAAGAGGTGAAATGGGATGGGAGAGCAATTAAGGGTTCTCAAATCTAGATATCATAGGAAAACATATAAATGATTAACTGTGCAAGAGAAAGTGTAATTAAACAAATTCTAAGTTAAATTTCCAGTTAATTCAATCAAATTTAGATAACATTTAAGTTTATGAAACACATAAGAAAGTAACAAAATCAAACAAATAAGATACTTCACTGCAATAGCTCATCTCATGAATCCTGTAGTGCAATCTTTTTATTACTTTCTCTAGTATGTTGACTTAAAAATTGGTACAATAACCCTTCAATTTAAGATCAAAATAACTCTACAAATGTATAGCAATCCACACTCACTACTTCGAACTATGAAGTTTTTATACAAAAAGAATTTACAAAATATCCCAAACTGTCTTGGAATTAATCTAGGAGAAAGAAATATCTGCATGCAAGAAGATAGAGACAATTATTGAACTATTGTTTGCTGTCCCTGTTATTTAGGTTATGCTGTCTTTTAATCTTTGATATTTTTCCCTGTAATCTATTTTTTTATTTGGTCTTCACGCTAGATGTTATATTTACTTTGACCTTTCATCTGATACACTTTGGCTTGGCTGACTTGTCAATGTCCTTTTACTGTGCCCTTTTACTTTTACTGTACATTTTACATTTTACTGTGTATTTTTTGCAGTAAATCATTTAGTTTTTCCCATGTCTCAGCATCTGGTAATTGGATATTGAGCATCTTTTTGTAGATCTCATCTGCCTCTATATACTTCTCAAAATACCTGGAAATTTGTGGTTCATTCTGCAAATTGGTTTCAATGGTGACTGTAGAGGGTACAATGGCTTCAGCTATGCATTGGATGGCTAAATTTGGCAGTCGGAGCATGTTTGAAAGGTAATCAATAGTCAAATTAGGTTGCAGAGGATCAGGTTGGTGTAAGAAGGCTTGAGTAGCATTCACAGTGAAAATGAGCAAAAAGAGTCAAAATGGGCTTCTTTGGCCTTTTAACCAGCAACGGTTAGAATTTGGCACGAAATTCATAATAAATAGTGGTTGGTTTAGCTTTTGACAGGGAGGCAGTTTAAGGGGCCATCGCACCGCTTTTGGATCTCAGGCAGTATTTCCTCGAGAGCACGTGATTTCACCTAGAGTTACCATGTAGAAAAATTGGGCCTGATAAAAACTGCGAACCTTGTGTGCTCTTGGGCTTGTAAAGATTGGAAAAAGAATCAACATGACATGGATGCACATCATAAGATCTGGGGTGAAAGATCTAACAGTTGTCACATGGAAAAACAACATAGAGGGAATAGGGGTGGAGATTTGTGGGGCTTGGGGAATTAATTAAAATTAATTGTAATTAGTTAACGAATATAATTGGGATTAAAATACAATGAGCAAGATTAATAAAGTGGGACCAGGGTTGAATGTGGTGGGGTCTTCTTAACCGTACCAAGGGTGGTGGGTTAAAAAGGGTTTATGTTAGGGAGTTATTAAATAATGCGGGTTGGGGGGAGGGTGGGGGGGAGATAAAACGTAGGATGGTTTTATGGGTTTTTAGGGAAATTAACGAGGGGGAAGAGGATTTTTTCAATGGGGAGTCTGTTTTTCACTAGGAAAAAGGTGTTTAGGGTAGGGGATGACCTTTGGAGGGTAATTTTCTAGGGAAATGTGTGAAACCAAGGGGTAAGGGTCAAAATGAAGAGAAAAGGGTATATCCATGAGACATAATGGGATAATGGGGAAATTAGTAAGTGTGTAGTGGGGGTTGAAATGAAATGAGGGGAAGTTAATTAAATTAGCTTGTGAACATCCTTTCACTTTCATAACTGCTCCTGTACACTGCAACATATGATTAAGCATGATAAATATTCTTATGCTTTAACAACCTTGTACTTCTGCAACCTTTCTTCTACCTACCCTTTACTTATCCTAACATTTTTTCTTCACTTTATTGGGTGAATTTAAGCTTGCAAACCCTTTCTTTCCTTTTTCTTTTGAAAAGAAAACTATGTAATTCTAACTTTATATCTTGCAATGGCTCAGATTAAGCTGTTGAGCACATTTTATTTCTCTACCTAACTACTGATCTGCCATGATTAAATAGTTTGGCTAGATCTTTATTCCCTATCTATAAACATGAAATTTAAAGCATGAATTAGTCAAGATTAAGCTATTTGACTATCATGGGCTATGGAATTTATGACAAGCTGCACACAACCATTATTTTTCCCATAAAAATAAGAGCAGTGGCACTTGAATTTGCACACTTTCATGATCTGTTTTTGTTTGGAGTTCATATTTCTCACTTTTTTTTATCTTTTCTTTTACTTTTTGTCCTTTCATTATTCTTTTAGGACATATCCTCTTTACATTTTTTTAATTTTTAATATGGAAAACATTTTGCAGAAGTAAAAGTATGTACAATATTACAAGACTAACCATAGCCAATTCAAAATTATGAATCCTATTATTATAAGACCCTAACACTAACTACCTATAGTAAAGAAAATGAAGCATGGAAAATTTAAATCATAAAGAAAATTCCAATCAACCAAATAATACACAAAACTAAAACCTAAGTAGTATAAAACCCTAAATCCTAATTTAACCAAAGCATAGGTTAGGTTATGTGAAATAAAACTTTTAATGCAGCCACCACAGTAGTTCCCAACCTGCAAAAACAAAGATGACAACAATTAGAATTTGTGGAAAGAGTTGTGCAAAACATAACATTTTTACCTGTAAAGTATGTGCAACAACAAGAAGATCTTGTCCACCTATAGGGAAATGTGTTAGATAAGTCCTTTCAAGGCAAACTGCAACCCAATCCTGGTAAACCAAACCACAAGCATGAAATTTATAATCATCCAGCCATAACATACATTCGTTTATGCTTAACCCTAAATCTAATGCAAGTAAGGCAAGATGCTGCCAACTGGCAAAGGAATTTGCCAGATTGATCCGATCAACAACCCTATCATGATGTAGAGGATGATCAACTTGATAACCCTGAAAAGATGGGCCTTTGTTGGGTGTAATTGCAATCTTTGAGGATTCAAACGTAGAAACCCTAATTTCAAAAGCCCTAGTTTGAAATTGTTGATAGACTTCGTCAAAGACGTGAGGACCTGACATAACCATCATCAGAAGCCGAAGTGCCTCCTCGTCTTGGTCAACCTCTAAACCTTCAAATGACACACCATCAAATATTTGTTGCTTCGTAAGGTTTGTATTTGAGTGCATATGATAATCGTTGGTTGTGGTTGAACAACTATCAGTGAAAATATTTCGGATTGGATCCATTATCTGAATGTTGATAGATTGGCAACTTGACAAATGAGACTCTTTAGATTCTCGAGAATGAACTGAATCAACCAAAAGAGTGTTAGGAAACGGGGAGATTAGGTGATTGGCACCTTCCCATATAGGAGCTTGAAAGGTATCGTTTGATTACATATGTTGAAAATATGTATTGGCTAGGAGACAATAAAAAATATTCAAGATAATGGTCAGAGCACTCCCTTCAACAAAAAAATTAGGATATAGAGGTTGATGCGCATCAATTGAAAGGTGATGGAAATATTTTTTCAGAGAAACATTGCTCGAATTAGAGGGTTTCCAAGATGAGATTGCATCTGACAGGATGATGTTGTGAGGAGTGTGATGTACAGAAACCCTAATTTGACTTGGTTCAGGGGTCTTGTTAGGAATGTGAGAACCTGAAATAACCATTAGTGAAAGATGAAGTGCCTCAACTTCCTGATGAGTCCATAAATGTTCAAAAGGTGGGTCAACAAATTCTAGTGGCTTTGTAGGGTCAAGAGACGGATATGTAGGATAATCTCCATAGGCATGAGCGAATATATATCCGACAAAATGAGAATTGATGAAACCACCAGTTTGATCAAGATGGGTATCTGACACATAAGGCTCTTCTTGGATTCGGAGTAAAGAGGGATTAATGAGAGAACCAGGTTGAGTTGGGCAACATGCAGGGCCCTCTTCTTCACCGTTTAAACATTGCAAGTGGCAAAGATCAGGCATATGGGATTCAGATTCTCCATCCCTTGATTGTGAAACCTCACCCCCATGCACATGATTGCAATCAATGCGAGCAAGATAAATATATGAATGATCTAAAGGAACCACTGATGCAATAGACCCATGGACTAAATCAGGGTAGATTGGAAGCATAGGGTTAGATGAAGGAGCAATGATTGGACCGAGATTCACATCCTGCCCATTTATGTTCACCAAAGAGAAAGATAGATTTACAGGCCTGATATGTTCTGTGGATTTGATGAGACAATCATTACTTGAGACAATACCAACACCATCTTGTACAATTAAATGAGATACCATGATATAGTGCGATGTATGTTGAATGGACTTGATCGGAAGAGATGTTATGTGATTTTCAGATTCAAAACCAAAAGAATGTATAAGGGATTTAGAGGCGAGACTATCAGATACGTTTCCCAGAAAGCACTGTTCATCATTTGAACCATTTATGGTCACAATATTATTATGTAACAAGCCAAGAGGAGGATAAGAACTCCCACAAAGAGTAATCTCTTCCTCAGGGGTTTGGGGTTGTTACAGATTCAAAGAGATAGGAAAAACAAAATTATGGGAAGAATATGGACACTTTCTAATTGAAAATTATGATGATACTCATGCGAAATAGGACTTGTTTCTAATTGAAAACGTTGTAAAGAAACAAGAACCAATAGTTGAAAATTCATATTCAAATACACCGAGTCGATATCACTTTCAGGAAATTCAAAACAAAGATGCACAAATCTGAAAGAAAAGCCCTCTAAAGATTCCTGAGGTTTCATCCTAAGCTCATTTATCCTCTTTAACACATCTTGAAAATCGTACCTGTCAAATGCTTGTTGGAGCTTACCGATGATTTGCTTGAACGAATGAATGGACGCTGCTAGCAACGTGTGGCACCATTGCTTGGTGCGACCTTCAAGTGTGTTGGAGAAAAATGCATAAGAAAACTTTTCATCATTGATCTCAAAAGACTCACAGAACTCTAGGAAGTTAGAAATGTGCTCAATTAAAGGTGTTCCATCCTCACCATCAAACTTTAATTGAGACAAGTGATGGAGCTGCTTTTGGGGGATGGAAAATCGGAAAATAGACAAACCAGATAAACACCCCGGGAGCAAGATTTTGGTCGGAGCCATTAGCATATATGAGACTAAACTATAGGCTCCAAGGGCTCTGCTTTTAATTTGGCCCTCCTTCTAGTGCCAATTTGTTGATGGGTGAAAAATGTATCACTAACGACTAAGGGGTCTCCTCAGTGTGAAGTCCCAATTAGACCTCACACCGTTTGGGATAGGAGCCCCATCTGGTATGTGGGCCCAGCTACCACCATGAATTATTTTTGCTCTTGGTTATCAAATGAGAAGGTGCTAGAGTGGGGTGGGAATGAAGTGCTCGGGCAACGAAACAAAATGATACCAAGATTGACAAATTGTAGAAAGACAATAAGAGATGAATGGTGAGGATGATTAGTTACTTAAAACCCCATTGGACATAATAAACAAGAACATGCCAGAGGTCAATTGTGAAGTAGTTCACAATAGGTCACTGACATGGCAAGGAACAAGTAAAAAAAAATTCTAAAGCGAAACATACATGCAACCACTATGTATTAGTACATAACATCTTGCGTATATGAGAGCACTCATATAGATATGGTGAGGTACCAGACAGCTAATACAACCACCACAAGTCAGCATGGGAATCAGTCCAAAGGGAAAAAGAAAACATCTTATGAATGTTGCTACAACTTCAAATACATATCATGCAACTGTTCAATACCCAGTAGTGGAACATGGAATATTCATACCATCGCCCGGTGTCAAAACCCTAGATCTATTGCAAACCCACTCTCCTAGCTACCAAGAGTTGAGTGGCCTTAGCTCTCAAGCATCAATCAACTATCTCTATCAGCATCAATTAACTATCTCTATTGGCCTCAACTCAAGTGCTCAAGTCCCTTTAAAGTGAGGGATGAGGGCACATTTATAGAGGTTAGATAACCTTTCAGATACTATGACCTCTGGCCTTCCCTCGTGCCCTTTTAGCTACCTTCATGCCTCTTGAGCTTCCTCACTACTCTCTCATGCCTACTACCTAGGACAAGCTTAATTTCTCTCAGCTTAACTGCTGGAATCATAGGAGAACATTTACATTATGATAAAAAGAAGAAGAAGGTGTAGAGGGTTCTTGTAGACCCTAGAATGCTGATCACCAAGGCGGTTTCCAGAGTACAAGACCAAATTGTGTGGTCTCGATCAACCATTCTGAGCTGACTTATTTACTGGTTGGACATCCTAGATGTAGGTCTTCCCATATGTAACCCTAGATCTCTCCTCATATGTCAGAGTCCTCACCCTCCTGTACCCTGCAAGATAGTAAAAATAGTTAAACAAGATGATAATTTGTAGTACCACACCATAAATGTAACAACAGATAAATAAATAACAATAATCACGAAAAGCTAAAATCAACTTTGTACCCTTGGATAGTCCTATCCTGTGCTATGGCAATGTTAGAGTGGGTGGATTTGTAGGGTCTTCATATTGTTCTTCATGGGTTAAAATTATAGCAAATCTAAACCTTAACCTCTTCCTTGCTTTCATGAATCAAATTTATACAATAGGATCTTTGGGCAGAGATGTGAGGAGCACGTGGTTAGTCATTGCATTTCAATGCTTCATTTCCACTCATCTGGTGTATAGTAGAAAAGGTCCATTATGCTCATTTCATGGCATATATCTAGGTTTGGGACTAGTAGAAAATTTGGCAGGACCTACGTTCATCAGGCATTGATCCCCCTTCGTTTAAGCTCTCAGGCATATTTTCTTGAATACAAATCACCAAATTCCTTGAGGTTCACCCTTGGGTGAGAATTATGCCTCATATGTAAGTAGCATGGCCAATCTACATTGGTGCTTAAAGTTCCTGTAGATGGACCAACTCCGGGTAGGAGAAGACACATTTTATATGAGAGGAATTTGCTTCTCTTTTCTCAATTGACCATCAACCCTAAGCACCTAAACTTTACATTTAATTTCATTTTTGACTTATAAATAGGCCTGCATTCTTTGACATAGCTTGACAAGTTATGTGGGGTCCAATTATTAAAAGGAAATTCACTTAGTTTATTTATAACAATGTAGAGTCACACTTCTGGGAATGATTTGTGATTTTCCCAAAGTCACATAGTCGCACCGCTAGTAATTCACATCTCTGGTTGCTTTCATTGAGGCACAAAACACAACTTCATGACCTCTGTGGGAGCCCGACTTACCGAAGGTTGCATAGACATAGCTACTAGCTAGTTGCAATTCAGGGAGTGATCTATGATTTTCCCAAAGTCGCATAGTGGCACCGCTAGTAAACAACATCTCTGGCTATTTTCACTGAATCACAAAATGCAACTTCAGGACCTTTAAGGGAGCTTGACTTAACAAAGGTCGCATGTCGCAACTGCTGTCTAGTTACATTTCCAGGAAGCTCGCCTAAGGGATTGTAATGCGACCTAGCGACTTTGTCGAAAGTGTGACCCCTTTGGAGATCGCCAAGTCACAACACAGGGGGTTGCATCTCCTGGGCACCCGCCTAAGGTCTTTGAGTGTGACTTAGTGACCCTTAGTCGCACAATAACATTTTGAGTGAGGTCGCACTTTTGGTTTCTTTCCTCAGGATACGAAGTTCGACTTAGCAACTAGTGAGAGAAAACGCTGCACTTCTGAGTTTGGTCCAATTATCCTGACCCAGAAAAATAGTCTGAGATGGGCATGTGATTCCAACCTCGTGCATCCAGGATCCTACCAGCAACTTTAAGAATGTCGAAAGAGTGTTGAAACTGTTCTTCTTGCTCCCTCATGGGTCTCACACACATTGATATCCTTTTGCTGAGTGATTTGGCGTGGTTTTATGGGAACGAGAAACTACTCATGCAAGTGATTTTGTCATCTCAGTTCTGTGAACTATTGCCAAATTTTGTCGGTGTTTCATCAGGATCGAGAAGCATTATTAACAGTCAATTCATCTCATCCCCTCCACAACTCAATATCATTCGACAAGAACAATCTTTCGGCTTCTATGTGGGAATCGCTATAACACTCAGGTGTTGTGAGAATTATTTAATTCATCACCATTTTGTGTACAATGGTGAGGCATGCATCCTATCAACTGTCCTTTTCAAATGTGACTTCAACGCATAACCTGTCATACTATGGCGAATCATCAGAATACTGTTGTATCATGTCGAGAGACTCTAAACACCTTTACATCATTAATATCAATTATCTGGGGGTCTTCTCATGAAAGATGACCATCGTGTAGATGGAATAAATGCCTCGTTGACTGTGGAATTGAAGATATTGCATCGTTGGATGTGAAACCCAGCCACCTTCCCTTAGTCTTCATAAAACCACGCTACCTAGGTTTTCCATTCGTTTTAGTGAGGTGCATGCACATATGCGCAGGTTCGAATGGTGTAAAAACAATGCCTCTATTTATGCAAGGGATCCATGAAATCATATTATGTGGGCTTGAGCTAAATGCTGCTAAGAGGTGTTCCTCGCCTTTCCCTTTTAACGTCGATTTTTGCTTTTCTAGGATCCTCTTTCAAAGCTCGTTTTGTCAAACAATACAACCACCAAACATATGAACTACTTTGACCTTTTAGTTGTGCTCAAAGGTACTACTTTGGATTGACATCTAAACACCTGAGTTGGGCTCAAACATTTTCTTTGATTTGTGCATCCAACAACACTTGCTACATCATATGATTTCCATATATTATATTATTTATGTCCCCATGCCTCACTTTGGATTGTTTGTTGGATTTTTACGGATTTCAGAGTGAAGAGACCTCCCATACGACTTTTGGGTGCATTGTGATGGCTCAAACTCCAAAACATAATCCATTTATAAATTTAAAACATCCACTATGCCACATAATTAAGGAATTCTAGCATTAGAGCCTCTTAGTGATGTCGTGCCAAGGGACCACTTATGCAAATGTATCATAGTTCGTGGTACCTTCAGGGCATCTTGAAAAAGCAAATGAGATGAAAAAATAAGCTATTATGCAATAGTGACACTTTTGTGTGAAAAATAAATGAATAAATATACTAATTCATTTGAGGAACCTGAACAATAAATGAACCCAACTAAGTTGTTATTTTATATTGACTGATGTAAACATGCTTAAATTTGGAGGCAAAATCAACATTCTGGCGTTTTGATGGACTTATTAATTACAATAGATTTTGATAACACATTATGCCTGAGGGGTGATGCACTCATAGAGCGAGTCTATTGAAACATTTATGATGGTTGGACTACAAGTTACCACAATCTAGGGTTTTGAATATCCATGGGAACAAAAGCTTTGATAAAAATCCTAATGTGCATGCCAAGATGAGTAATTAATCATGAACCTAGGGTCCTATGACATGCATAAATTCCTTCCATGATGACCGACAATGTCGATTGGACCACACTCTCAACGGGATGTGAATTAGGTCAAAACTGAGGGCGGATCACCTTTTCCTATTTAGGGTTTCACCCAAACCTCAAAACTTCTGATCGTAAGGAAAGTCAAATTGTATGTATGTTTGCTCATATGGGCTCCAAAATCACAAGACTATTGATGCATTATTAAATCCATCAACCTTCGAAACCCTAATGCGGTCCTAAGGCATATGTCCGAGACAAAGCATAGTGTGTGGATGCAATACACAAAATGTGAGTGGGCGCATAAAAAGGGGTTGGATAGGCAAATTTGCAGGGAGAGAAACTAGTTGGGGGGGCTATCAAAACCCTAAAAGATTAGGGCGAGTGGTAGGGTACCCAAAATGTTGAATATGCCCCAAAATTTTAAATTTTTATTTTTTTTATTTTTTTAACATTATATATATATATATATTGTCTTTTTTTATATATATTTTATAATATATTTTTTTTATATGTTAAAAAAAAATTGACATAAAAAATTTTAAAGGGTAAAAAAATGTAACATTTAAAAAAATATCCACAATTAATACATTAAAAAATTTAAAGCGTCAAAAATTGTCAAATTTAGAAAAAATTATTTACATTTCATACGTTAGAAAATTTAAAGTAAAAAATTAGGTCTTTTAGAAAAGGGCATGATGCAGAATCACCACTTTTTAAAATCAGCATGCAAATCACTAACGTTCTAAAACGTAATCTACATAAAAAAATTTAAATTTCCAAAAACTATGCTCTAAAAAAAATATGTGTGTTCTGCATCGCCCCTTTTCAAAATCGGGTCACTTTTTGCTATCTCTACGAAATGGGTAACAATACTAGTTCCTGTTTCAAAGTTTACATTGTTTTTGAGCCATTCAACTTCTCGCTGAAATATGAAACAAGTCTGCCTTCCTGACACAATACTACTCAATGGATGTACTACTAGCATTACATGTAACTTGTAAAAGTTGACTAAAGTCAGGTAGCTTCAACGCTGATTTCCCAGTAATCTTTTTCTTTAAGAGATGGAAATGTTTCTCTGTTGTTGTTGTCCAACAAAATGGCTATCTATCCTTCTTAATTGTTTCAATGATGGGTGCATAAATACCATTGAATTTGTTGATGATTTTTTCATAGAAGCTAGATAAATTGGAACAAACACTCTAGAAGCCTTGGAAGGCTTGGATGGAGACCAATCTAATGATAGTTTTTTGATGTCTGACTGTGAGGTGGAATCGCTGTTTGATGGGTTGATGCGGATGTCCTCTGGAAGCCTTAGATGGTTTTGGATTGATGTGTTCTATGAGATCCCACATTCATGATTTGAATATAGCAAGGGGGTGAATGGATGCAGATAGATTTGGCGCAACCATTCTACCGTTGAGGTGGAACGTGGAAGTCCCACCGTGGGTTTGGATTTTGCATCATCAATATGAGGTTAGTTCTCCTTGTATTTCTATGAGTATTATAATGGTTTGTATGTGGATCATATGGCTATAATTTCATTGGTATTTTTGTTGCTATTATGTTGGTTATATATATATTCTATGACAGTAGATATGTATGGATCCCATCATGTTTTTAGTTGTAAATGAATGAACAATCTATCTATGACCTAATGGATGAAATGACAGTAAATGTGTTGAGGAATCAATGTTTCTTAGCGATTCTCAACTAAGTATGAGACCCATATGCTCAAATATGTTATTTACACCTATAGATTACATATTCGTGATATGTTTGACATAATGCCTATCATGGCTAGTAGGGGTTCAGTCAAGGTCTTATTCAAGTAATTTCTTTTGCATTGTCATTTCCATATTATCTTACTATTCTGAAGATGTCATTCTATTCTAGGAAATGACCTGGGCTCTAGGCCTGAAAAAGTGGCTCAAATCTCAGGGACGCTGGCATAACATTGTGCAAAAATGTTCCTAGACACTGGATTACAGGCTTGTGATAACGTCTAGAGGTCCCTAGACGCTGGCATGCCCATAGAATGAGAGCATCAAGAGGCAAAATGGTGCAAAAGCTCAGTGGGACCCTCGGGCTGGTTGTTAGAAAGGTTGGATTGGTTCATGAGGTTCCTAATGTTGATGTTGAATGCCTATATGGCGTGTTTCCGTTGGTTCCACTTCCATAACATGACTGAGGAGGTCAAATCATATCATAATGGCTTCTCATCGCATGTTTACCCCATCTGGCTGGTTGCTTGGGTATATGTGGGAGGAGGGTGTTACCGAGTGGTATCAGAGCATGGTTCACCCCTTGGACTGGATGGGCAGTGTGTTGGTCATGCATTCATGTTAGTTGCATATGTGTTTCTTATGCTTGTAGTCCATGTCCTTGTTGTATTTTCTTGGTGTTGATCATGGTTGTAGTGATGTGGCCATGTGAAGGTTGATGGTGTTGTGATGAGTGTATGGTTTTATATGCATTTGTTATGCATGTCGGTGTCTATATGTTGTTATGCATGCATTGTCATGGTTATGACTATGCATGTATGGTAGGTCAGACATGCATTGTGAATTCATTGTATGTAATTAGTTCATCATGATGCTATTGGTATGTTATGATGCTAATGTGTTCGTTGAGATAGAGTAGGAGATGCAGATCATTAAAGTGAATTTGCAACAATGGACTTTGGGAAAGAGCAGATCATCATACAAATTTGTATGTTGGGCATGCAGGTAATTAGTTAATGGATTGTTACATGAATTAGGGTTATATACATTAGGTTTATGTACATGTCTATTGTTGTTATGGTTACATACATGATAGATACTAATTTATTAGTGTAGTCATATGCACATGTGTCAAATAGTCATGAGTGGTAGTAAACAGTGGTTGTATGTTAGATGATCCAAAATACATAATTCATAGTTCACAAAGTTAGGATAGAATATTTATTTATTTATAATATTTAACTAGATATTGGATACACGTAGAAATAGAATAGTGTTGTAAAAGATATGACATCTAGAATAATGTCGTATCTTAGGCTCCAATTTAGGGTAGAGTTAGTAGATTGGTTAGAATTGTATTTATTGTAAATGGATACTTGTTAATTTAATAAGTAGTCCATAACTAGAATAGGTTAGGAAATTAAACTTATATATAGCTCATTCTCCTTATTGGAAGAGTGTTGGAGTGTGTGTAAACTCTTGCAAAATTATTATGTAATTTCTCTTCTTGATTGGTAAAATTGTGTGTCTGAGGACACTTCTGCCATTCTTGTGGTGTCAGAGCTTCAATAATGCAGTTGATTTGAGGAGTAGATTCTAGCTCTACAAGTTCTTCGAAAACTCCATTGAATTGATCAACAAATGATTGGTATAAAAATTGTCTAGTTTTTTGTTTAAAAGGAAAATAAATTTGATTATTGAATTTAGATTTTTAAATCTAAAAATCATTTTTTTTTATTATTATCAAAATTTTCTTTTGTATCTTGAATTTTTTTTATTGCTCCGCTTCAACATGATGTTTTACCATGATAAGCACATCCTCCACAGTTAGATCTAGCCCACTTTCAACCGTTGTATCCCTTGAATGCCTTAGGCAATCATCATTCTAAAACTGTTGTCTTTTATTTTTCTAGCTCTCGGCCTAGCGATTCTGGTTCTTGAAACAAATCCAATTTTTTTTCTTCCCAGTTCCATCCCGGGATCTCATAACAATCAGAGAGAATCTCACCTGGTCCTCTGAGACAACAACATTTTCTTTTTTGCCAAGCCCTCTACGGGAATAAGGGTTCGACTTCTTCACATGTTTCTGATAGAACCTCGGCCTTGGTGATGCCGCGTTTTATTTTTCTTCACCTCCCATTGAAATATTTCCACAATGCATGAATTTTGTTCAATAGAAGACAATGAGAGGCCGAAGCAATTGAAACCCCTTTGAAAAACAAATAACAACCCAACCTGTTTTTAGCAATGACAATCACTATTTCAGACCTGCGTTGGACATAAATTACATTGCCCCAGGATTGCGGATGTGGGTACCTTAAGAAACGGATGGATGTGATGGGTGAGTGGTGTTCTTGGTTTATTTTTATGCTCATTTATGTCTATGCCTGTGGATTTTGAAGGAACAACCAGGCAGTCCAGAGTGGTGTGAACCAGATCCGATCTGGTGGTAAGAAGGCCCAATGTTTCTTTTTTAGAGCAATGAACTTTCGTTGTCTATGATAATATTGAAGAAATAAGTATTGTGTTCCGAGAGAATTGAAGATGGTGTCAGGGACTAAAACAACAAAAGACGTGCTTCAGATGGACACCAGAAGGTTGTGGAACACCATAGTGAAAGACAACCACAATTAGGGAGAAAAATTGTTCTTTTGTGCTTCAGGTGGACGTAAGAAGGTTGTGGAAGCCAACATGAGCCAACCAACAAGCAACGTGAAGGCCAGTGTGAAAACCAATGTGAGCCAGTAGACAACCAACATGAGCCAGTGTGAAAACCAACGTGAGTCAGTTAGCAACCAACATGGAAGCTAGTGTGAGCTATTCAATAACCTACATGGAGGACAACATCAGCCAGCGTAAGGACAAATTCGAGCTTCTTAAAGTGCCTTATTTTTCAAGTTTAAAGTTGGCCGAAGAGTGAAGAGGAGTTTGCTAGAGAGATAAGGAATATTTTTTAATTTTGTAAATTTTTATTGGAGAGATAAGGAATATTTTATTTGGGAGAGATATGGTGAGTTTTTGAATTTTGGGAATTTATTTTTTTGTAAATTTGTGGAGTAATAAGATGTACTTTTAAATTATATTTTTTTTTTTGGAGTAATAAGGAGATTTTATCTGTAATTTTTTATTTGTAGAGATAAGTGTGACATTGTAACTCAAAGTAATTTTTTACTTTGAGGGGGGCTTAGAGTACATTTTTCATACAACTTTGCAAGGGATTGTAAATCAGTCAAATTTTGAAAGATCTCATTGTAAAATTCTTAAGAGAAATTGACTAGAGCCAAGTGCAAAGCTCAATCATTCTTCTCCATGACTATATGAGGGTCAAGGCCAAGCCTCGATAGATCATTTTTATGTGCGTGTTTCATGTGACATGTTGCTCATCTTTTTCTTGTGCTTGATTCTTTTTGGTGAAAAACTTCAAGACTACAATGTCAAAGTTAATTAATCTGTTCTCTGATTCTGATAAGCTTGAAGGGGTAAAATCATACAAGACCTGGAAATGTCTCATTGAAAGCACTCTAATATATAATGAATTGTGGCAAGACATATGCAATGGAGACATTAAGCCTAATAAACCCAAAGATGTAACTTCACTTGCAAAATGGGAAGTTAAAATTGTCAAGGCACTAGCTCTTATAAAGTCTTCAGTTAATGATGAGATGTAACTTAAGTTGCTTCAACAAAAACCGACCGAAGGAGGAGATGTCCTTGAGTATATCTCTAGGCTTAAAAATATTAAGCAAGAAATAGTAAAAGCTAGATTTCTAATAGTAGATGACAGTTTCATGACCACAATTCTAATTACTGGATTGCCTTCTTCCTACAAACATTTTTTGGAAACTCTACAAGTGACCAGAAAGTTAGATAAATTAAAGTTAAATGAGCTAAGTGAGATGTTGGTTTAAGACGACAAAACTTTTGGGAAAAAGAAACAAAGGGAAGATGTCTTCTTCACAGAGGCTGGCACAAGTAAATCATCAACTGACAATTCCAGAGATAGAGGAAGAGGACATTTCAATCAAAATCCAACAACACATAGTGGGAAAGGTCGTGGAAGAAGCCAAAGTAGAGGAAACTTTCAAGGAAGAGGAAACAAATAAGGTAGATGAAACTTTCAAAATAAAGGAAACTTTCAAGGTAGAGGAAACAATCAAGGAAGACGTCAAAGTCAAGGTAGAGGGAAAACTCAAAGCAGAGGCAAAGGACAGTATCAAGGAAAAGGTAGAGACTTGAATCAAATTGTGTGTAGAAGATGTAACAAAGTGGGCCATTTTGCAGAATATTGTAGAACTTCCATTGATAAAATTCCAAAGTTCCATCAAAACACACCTCAATTTGCCATTGATCAGGATAATGATGGTTTGGAATATGTCTTTACATCAAATCAAAGATCAGAATCAACAACATTAGTTTCCATTTTTCTTAAAAGTGATTATGAAGATGCATGGATTTTAGATACAGGAGCAACTCAACACATGAATTTTCAACAAGACTTCTTTTGGAACTTCCAACCATGCCACCTTAGTTCAATATTTGTTGCTGATGATAAAAAACATACTCCTTATGGAAAATGTGTCGTTAAAGTTTATCTTCTTGACATTGGAGAAAGATTGATTTCAAATGTATGGTATGTACCCACATTTAAAAAGAATTTGTTGTCTTTAGTCTCAATCCGACGAGCTAGACATCAAGTGGTTTTGGAGGATGGCCTAGTTAAAATTAATTCAATCAAACAGAACATGAAAACAATGATGACAGGATATGAAGATGGAAAACTATTAAGGATGAGAGGAACAATTATTCCAAGGAATTTTGACTTTGCAAGGGCAGAAAGCATAAAAATTTCACCTATTAGATTATGGCATGTGAGATATGGACATCTAAACTTTGACAGTCTCTCTCAACTGCAAAAACAAGGAATGGTTAAGGGACTTCCTACCTTCAAGAAAGAAAATTCAAGATGCGAAGCTTGCATTTATGGAAAAAAAAAGTCGAGAGACTTTCCCGAAAAGTTCATGGCGAGAAAAAATGCATTTGCAATTAGTACATAGTGACATTTGTGGACCCTTGCAAGATTCTCTAGGAGGTTGCATATATTTCTTACTCTTTACTAATGATTTCAGCAGAATGACATGGGTTTACTTCTTCAAGCATAAGTCAGAGGCATTTGAAAAGTTTAAAACTTTTTGTCAACTTGTTGAAAACAAAGTCAAATAAAGGATTGGCACTATTAGAACTAACAATGGAGGATAATTCACTTCAAATGAATTCCAAAATTATTGTAGAGACAGTGGGATCAAACGACGTCTTACAAATGTCAACACTCCACAACAAAATGGAGTAGTAGAAAGAATGAATCACACTTTGTTAGGAATGGTGATATCTATGTTAACTTTAAAAAATTTAAGTCCTATTTATTAGGCAGAAGCAATCCATACAACTATTTACCTAAGGAATAGGTCTCCCACTACTTCTTTGGATGGAATCACACCGTATGAAGCATGGTTTGGTTTCACACCTAATGTTAAACACCTTAGAGTTTTTGGTTCTCTATGTTATGCCTTAGTTCCAAAAGAAAAAGGAACTAAGCTTGACTCATGAAGTTTGAAATGCACAATGATTGGATATTTGGATGAGAAGAAAGGGTACAAGCTTTTGTCAAATGGGAAATTTATTGTCAGCAAAGATGTAATATTTGATGAAACTGAGAGTAAGAGTGCTGAAGAAATAAAACATCTTCTTCAAAAATTGGAAACAAAAGGAGATAAAATGAAAGGAAACATTCAAAGTCAACCAAGTTCTCAAAATTGGTATGAACTTCATTTTCCTTCCTCTAAAGATGATTCATCTAGGCCATCTACTTCACCAACATAGTCTGGATCTTCTGGCAGTTCATCAGAATCTCCTAGTAGTAGTAGTTATTTTGACAGTAATTCTCTGCCCCAGAATCTACAGTTGATCAACGTACCTATGTTTACATTAATCCTCTTTATAATGATGGTGACTTTTTAGAATCTCAAACAAGTGAACATCAATTGCCAAAATGGGTTGTTCAACTTTTGAAAGATGTAAGGCCTGATGAGAAAAATAAAACAGGAATAAGGGGATCAACTAGGAATGAAGGAAATTTTGCCTTGGTCACGAATGATTTTACTAAACCCTCCATGTACAAAGAGGCAATAAAATATAAATAATGGAAATAAGCTATGGTTGAAGAATATAAAGTAGTTCAAATCAACAACACTTGGAAACTTGTTGATTGTCCTCAAAGTGTTAAACCCATCGAATGCAAATGGGTTTATAGAATTAAGTACAACCAAAATGGAGAAATCAACAAGTACAAAGCTTGACTTGTGGCTAAGGGTTTTGCGTAGTAGGAAGGCATTGATTATGAGGAAACTTTTTCTCCTATAGCAAATGGAACACCATCCTCTTAACACTCGCATTAGCAGTGGAACAAGGATGGGAAGTTCATCAGATGGATGTAAAGAGTGCTTTCCTCAACAGATATTTATAGAAAGATTTATATATGACACAATCGATAGGTTTTGAAATTGAAGGGAAACAACATAAATTCTGCAAACTGATCAAGGCTTTATATGGGTTAAAACAAGTTCCATGATCGTGGTATGCCAAAATAGACGAATACCTTCAGAAAGTTGGCTTTCAACGAAGTGAATTTGATGATACTTTGTATGTACATCAACAAGGTAATAATATGGTGATTCTTTTTATGCATGTAGATGATTTGATCATTATTGGACAAAATGATGATCATATTGTACAAGTGAAAAAGGAGTTACATGTGGGATTTAAGATGACAGTTTGGGACTACTTCATGACTATCTTGGAGTTGAAGTATTCCAACGTCCACATCATATTTTCATGTCTTAGAGTAAGTATGCAATAGAAGTTCTTCAACAATTTGGAATGCAGGATTGCAAGCCCATTCTTACCCCCATGGAACAAAACTTGAAACTTTCAAAATTTGAAGGGGGGGAAAGGTGGACAACACTACTTATAGACAATTTATTGGCAGCCTGATTTATCTGGCAACCACTCAACTAGATCTATGTTATGCAATTAGTATTATTCCATGCTTTATGTAGGAACCATGAGACAACCACCGGAATGCAGCCAAAATGGTTCTACGATATATCCAAGGAACAAAATATTTTGGTCTTCTTTACAAAAAGACTAAAAACTTTGTACTTGGTGATTTTCAGATGCTGACTTTGCAGGCAATATTGATGATCGAGCATCAACCTCCAGTTAATTAATGAACATGGGGTCAGTTGCAGTAGCTTGGAGTTGCAAGAAACAAGATACAATGGCCACTTCTTTAGCTGAAGCAGAATACATATCAGCATGGGAAGCATCACGTGAAATTGTTTGGTTGTGCAAAGTTTTGCGGGATTTGGGCATCCCTCAAGCAGAAGCTACATCATTATTCAACGATAGCCAGTAAGCCATAAAGCTTGCCAAAAATCTAGTTTTTCGTTCCAAAAAAAGAAACATGTGGACACTAAGTATCATCACATCAGATCTCTCATTGCCAAGGATGTCATTAAGCCAATTTATTATCCTTCAGAAGATCAGGTCTTCGATATTTTCACAAAACCACTTGGTAGGATCAAATTTACTAAGTTCAGAGATGAACTTGGTATTTGTTGTAATGTATCTTTGGATCATAGGGGGGAATGGTAGATGATAAAAAATACATAATTCATAGTTCACAAAGTTAGGATAGAATATTTATTTATTTAGAATATTTAATTAGATATTGGAGACACTTAGAAATAGAATATTGTTGTAAAAGATATGGCATCTAGAATAATGTTGTATCTTAGGCTCCAATTTAGGAGTAGAGTTAGTAGATTGGTTAGAATTGCATTTATTGTAAATGGACACTTGCTAATTTAATAAGTAGTCCATAACTAGAATAGATTAGGAAATTAAGCTTATATATAGCTCATTCTCCTGATTGCAAGAGTGTTGGAGTGTGTGTGTAAACTCTTGCAAAATTATTATGTAATTTCTTTTCTTGATTAATAAAATTGTGTGTCTGAGGACACTTATTCCATTATTGTATGCATTTCTCTTGTTGTTTTTTGTTATATAAATTGATGATTATATTATATGTTGTTGATGAGTATGTTATAGGTTAACTTCTTGTTGTTATATGATAGTTAGCTTGATGATTAGGTTATATGTTGTTGATGAACATGATATATAACTTCTTGTTGTTATATGCTAGTAACTTGATGATTAGGGTTATTACATTAAGAATTTGATGTTATATGTATCATACTAACTTGGATTAGTATATGCAGATGGTTAGGGTTATGACATTCAGGTATGAGTTGACTTATTTCTGACATTGTGTTGTACTAATCTAGACTGACTGTGTAGATGTGATTATTATGTATGAATGATAATTGTTTATGAGTTTATGATGTGAACATGTTAGTTAGTGAGTATTCTAGAAATCATGATCTTATTTTTGTTTGAGCTGATGTGTTGTGAAGTTATATAATACTAGCTAGATTGATTGTGCAGATACGATAGCCTCCCCTGAGATACATTAAGGTATGATCTTTCTTATGTTGTCTACTTTGTGCTTGAATATTTTATATGTTGTCTAGTTGATTAATTTAACATGGTATGTTTGCAATTTGGTTGAATGTTTGCTGAAATGCATAATATAAGTATGTGTTCCAATGATATTGTTTTAATATGATTGTACTAATACCTATGTGTTGAGATAGTTGATATATACTTGAGTGTAGTAGGTGACAATTGTAGCATTATGTCTAATGACTATGAGTTGAGTATAGATTATGACATGATCGTTAGTCTTGGTAAAGGTTGATTTCAAATTTATAGATATGATTGTATTTATATTTGGAACATGTGGTTGACACAGGTAAACAGTTGGAGGAAACATGCTTGGTATTATCATGACAAGGTAATAGTTGATGTGTTTATATAACTACCATTTACGTGATGTGACAACACATAATAAGCCTCGATTCCAACAAATTAAAGAAAGGTAGAAGAAAGGAATTGGGCAAGAATTCCTTTGGCTATGTTTGGAAACCCTAACTCCAAACGAATGAGTGTTTTGCATACAGGAAGTCTTCATAACCTTGATTTTGTCTGACATTATGTGGATATGTGCTATAGTCATGAACATGCATTTAACATGTATACTAGCTAGTCTATAGTTACAAGTGGATATGTCAATGGAATTGAAGCTCGTTGAGAGATTGAGTGGATGTGTTCAGTTGCAATCAACATGCTTGGCACAACAAGGTAAGGTAACTAGTATGTTGTTATGCACTAACAGTTATCTGTTTATGGAAATATGATGCAGGGGATTGCATGGGAAAGAGGTTTCCATGAAATCTTGAAGAAGGCTCATGTTGAGCTTTCCTTTGAAAGAATTGGGAAACATGGGATTGAGTCATGGTGTCTATTGTTAGTATTGTGCTTTTGGTATTTTGTGATTTTCTTGCACTTGATTTGCAGATTTGTTATGTCTAGTGAATGATCATGCCACTTTGTTTGTGGTGTCATATTGTTATTGGTTTTCATGGTTTTCTTCTTGTGCTTTCCTTTTAAGTTTTGAGTCTTGGGAATTGGTTGGGAAATAGGAAAGTTAGTGGAGCTTAGAGAGAACATAATGAAATCTAGCAGGCAATGTAAGACTTAAATGAAGTTGGTGCATGTATAAAGAAAGTTGAAGGCAAGAGAATGATAGTCAGTTAGACTAGTTGGGTCCATTGGAGTAAATGGACGATGACGAGACAATCATGGGAAAGGTGATCAAGAAAGGTGAAGTAAATGGATTTGAGACATCAGATGCCTTGGCTTTGTTGGGAACGATTGTTCTCAATGTAGTGCATGGTGTGCATGGATAAAGGGAGTTCTCTTGACCTTGACCTTATGATATTTGGTGATTATGATCATGTTTATATATGTATATATGTATTTCATGGCTAACAGGGTCGTCATGGATCATGGTTGTTTAATGCTAATGTTTATATGTATATATGTGCGTATGTATGTCATTGTATGACATGATCATGATTGTTTTATGCTAATATTTATGTATATGTATCTATGTATCTATATCACTATCTGAAATGGTTGTCAGGGATCATTCTTGCGGAGCAATGATTGCTTATGCAGGAGAATGGCATGAAGAGGTTCATGGTCTTATGTGAATCAAGTGGGAAGAGTATTCATGACAAACATACGAGGTCAGTATCATGTGGATATGAATTGATATTATGTTATGACATGTAACAATGAAGTATACACCAGCAAAATGAAAACAATATGGTTTATGACCTACTAGCAAAAGCATGGATGGAAGAGAGGCACTGGTTGCAAGATTTCTTGGTAGAGACAATGTGGTTTTGGATGTGTGGTACTACTGTTGTGCATATGTTGTACATGTTTCATCTGTGATGTTGTGCATGTGTGGAATTATGTATATATAGTGTGTGTACATGTTTTTTATGCAATGTTATGTACGAGGTGGTATAAATAATGTTGTGTGAATATTGCATATGTAGTGTTGATTATAGATGGTTCTATGTACATGATTGGATATGCGGTGTTGTGTACAAATCGTGCTGTGCACATGATGGATATGCAGTTTCATGTGCATATGTTGTTGTGCACATGTTGGATATGCAGTGTTGTGTACAAATGATGCTATGTACATGTGATATTGCATGCATGTTGTATAGATGGTGCTATGTGCATGTTTTTACAAGTGGTGTTGTGTGCATGTGGTGTTGTGTACATGTTGTACAAGTGGCGCTATGTGCGGGTGGTGCTGTCTACATGTCGTGCATGTGATGTTGTGTACATGTCGTGCATGTGGTACTATGTACATGTAGCATTGTGCACACATTGTACAAATGGTGCGATGTAAATGTGGCATTGTGTACACATTGTGCAGGTGGTGTCATGTACATGTGATGTTGTGTACACATTGTGTAGGTGGTGTGGTGTACAATTACTACTGTGTACATGTTGTACATGCGGTACTAGTGTACATGTGGTATTATGTGCATGTAGTACATGTTGTGTTGTGTACATGTGGTACTATATATGTGTATTATGTAGTCTTGTTATCATGACATGTGTACTTGTTGTGATGTACTCTATGTAGTACATGTATTCTGTTGTGTTGTAGGCTGAGTGTAGGTACATGTGTTGTGTGGCATTGTATATCGGGTATAGATGTATTGTGTTATGTTTTACACTAGGTGTAAGTACAAGTATTATGTGGCATTGTAAATTGGGTATAGATGTATGTATTGTGGTGTATACTGAATGTAGGCATATGTATTGTTTTGTGTTGTGCACTGGGTGTAGATGTATGTGTGGTATGTCAGGTGTAGGTGCATGTATTGCATAGTGTTGTATATTATGTGTGGTTGTATATGTGTGTTGCACACTATATGTATGTGCACATGGTTGAGGAGAAGGCACTGGGTTTGTCAGGTGTGGCAACTGATCTGGTGTGCATACGGAATAAGGAAAAAGGCAGAAGCTAAGGATCGATTAAAGAATAAGCATCAATATTTTATTTCAGTTTTATTATGCATGTGATTTATGATTCTGGTCTATGATGATTACATGTGATCTATGATTTTGGTTTATGATGATTACATATGATTTATGTTTTTTTTATTTATGATGGTTGTGTTTTGAGCTAACCTGATGTGATATGTTTATATATGATGATTTGATCGAACAACTAGTTTGACTTGTTGTGATAAGAAGTAAACATGATTGCAAGCATACCTTATTGATGATCTACCAATGAGGTATGATGTGAATTTATATCAGTTTATTTTAAATCTAATAGAATTTATGTGGTTGGCACAAGAAAGCACAAAAACTCTTGGTTGGGTGGTTGAAATCAACTACAAGAATTAGCAGCAACAATGAAAGGAATTGGAAAATGTAGTAGTATGCTGGTAAAGTATTCAGGGGCAGGGTCATTGTGGGACATTAGTACCCAGTAATGTCCATTGATTTCCATGAGCATGCTATGATTGGTATGATGGTTTTGAGGCAAGGATATGCCTTGGTTTTTGTATCTTTTGATGCGAGGAAGTGTTGCCAAGGGATGGACTGTCTGGGATGGGTGTGTCAGCGAACTTGGAAGGTGTGTGATTGCATGAAAGGGGGGTGACCAGATTTTTCAAGGGAATGTATAGTAGAGACAGGAAGGTCATGGATATATTTGATTTGGTCATTAGAATTGCCAGATGGAATCATATGAAAATTGGGATTGTGCCCTGAAACAATGAGTCCCCAACTGTTCGTTGAGAGGACAAGTGCTGCAGGATTGTAGCGTTGGAAATTGGATGCAACTTTGAATTTGATAGTGGATTCTGGACTTCCCAAGAAGGAGTTGAATCATGGTATTACTTTGAGGGTGGAGGTGTGATCCTTTGGATTACCTCATTGCACATGCAGGCATCATATCCTTTTATTTGTTGGTTGAGAAAAATTGTATATGTGTATATGTGTATATCATTGTAAATACTATATCAAGATGGATTTATAAAGCTCCATAGACAATATGATTATTTTATGGGTGAAGCAAATGTGTATAAGTATATGTGGATTGTAAATACCGTAATGAGTTGTGTTATAAATCTCTAGTAAACGGTATGTTTTCCTGTTTTAGCAGATGGTCATTGTAAATACTACAACAATCTATGTTATAAAGCTCCATGGGTAGCATGTTTTGTTCTCAGCAGTCTTTTTGGTTATAGGTGTCATTGAACACCAAGGATGGTCTTCCCCCAAGGGGGAGGGTTCTGTAACAACCCTGGTTAAAACTCCATGTAAAAATATATAAGACTATGGTTGATGGGACATGTCTTCCAAGATGAATGGTGGGAAAAACATCCTAGTGGGTGTTCATTTGGTCATTAGGGCTAAGTAAATTGGGAAAGGAAATGGAAAAGGCTTTGGAAATGCATGAGGCATTTATTGACATTTTATTTATGAAAATAAAGGAAACTAGGAGAAAAGGAAGGTGAAAGGTCATAGGTTGCATGTGTGGAGGAAAATGAATGAAAATAAGGGAAAATGAAGAAAATAGAGGCCTCATTCATAAAAAGTCTTTTGAGGATCAGTGGGAAGGCTTACTTAGTGAAGCTTGGTCAGTTCAGTTTTGGATCTCTCTCTCACACCATTGGACACTTAGAATTTTCTTGGAGCACTCTTGGAGAGTGTGGCATATGTGGAGTTTTGGAGCAAGAAGGAAAAGGAAAAGAAGGAAAGAACAAGAGGACATTGGGATCAACAACTATATCGGGTTTTACTTGTAGTTATTGAGTTGTGGGTATGTTTTCCTCACTATTTTTTTCATGCATGACACATGCATGTGGTTTATTGGTTATGAGATGTCACTGGCATGGAGGATTGCCTGGATTGAAAATGGATTGCCTAGCCTTTCCATTTCTTGAATAACCATTGATATTGTGGGTTTATTTCCTTGTTTTGTCTTAGTTGGTTCTTATGTTTCCATAGCTTGGGTTGTATTATTAGTTCCTAGAATCCCTAGTTAGACAAATGCTCTGGAAGCCCTGTAACATCTTGGGTTGAGTTACTAGTCATGGAATCCCTAGTTAGACAAACAAACTGGAAGCTCGACGACATCTATGGGTTGAGTCACTAGTCCTGGAAACCTTGGTTGGAAAAAACACTTTGGAAGCCCTAGAACGCTTGGATAGAGACCAATCTAATGATGGTTTTTTGATGTCTGATTATGAGGTGGAATCATTGTTTTATGGGTTGAGGTGGATGGCCTCTTGAAACCCTATATGGTTTTGGATTGATGTGTTCTATGAGATCCCACATTCATGCTTGGAATATGGCACAGGGGTGAATGGATGAAGCTCTAGAGATTTGGCTAAGCCATTCTATGGTCGAGTGGAATGTGGAAGTCCCATCCCGAGTTTGGATTTTGCATCATCAATATGAGGTTATTTCTCCTTGTATTTCTATGAGTATTATAATGGTTTATATGTGGATCATATGGTTGTTATTTCATTAGTATTTACGTTGCTGTTATGATGGTTCTATATATGTTTTTATAACATTAGCTATGTATGGCTCTCATAATGTTTTTACTTGTAAATGAATGAACAATGTATCTATGACCTAATGGATGAAATCCCAATCAATGTGTTGAGGCATCAATGTCTCTTAGCGATTCTCAGCTAATTATGAGACCCCTATGCTCATATATGTTATTTACACATGTAGATTACATATTCGTGATATATTTGACGAAATGCCTATCATGGCTAGTAGGGGTCCAATCAAGGTATTATTCAAGTAATTGATTTTGTACTATCATTTACCTGTTATCTTAATTTTTTGAAGATGTCATTCTATTCTAGGCAGTGACCTGGGCTCTAGGCTTGAAAAAGTGGCTAAAATCCCAAAGACGTTGGAAAAACACTCTGCAACAAAGTCCCTAGACACTGGCTTGCAGGCTTGTGAGAGTGTCCAGAGGTCCCTAGATGCTGGCATGCCCATAGAATGAGATCATCCAAAGGTCAAGTGGTCCAAAATCTCAGTGGGACCCAGGCGTTGGTTGTCAAAAAGGTTGGATTAGTTCTTAAGGGTCCTAATGCTAATGTTGAACGTCTGTATGGTGTGTTTTTGTCGGTTCTACTTCCTTAGGAGGTCTAATCATATCATAGTGGCCTCTCATCGAATGTTTACCTCGGTTGGCCGGTTGCTTGGGTAGATGTGGGAGGAGGGTGTTACACTTAAGCTATGTGTTGGTATCCTAGATTGCCCTATTTTCTACCCCATTTCCATCAATATCAACCTCTATTTTACCTTAATACAAGACCCTTCGTCCCTGAACTAGTACAAGATGGTTACAATTACCTGCACATGCTTATAGTTTACATTAAGATTTGCTACAACACTTCATTAATATTTTTATGTAGGTTTCATGTTATTTACATATTCTTGCAACTCATATTGATTTCCTAGAAGTAATCATAGAACATAGTGTTAATAATGTATGAGTTGACTAGTGTAGGAAGATTCCTGCACTGCCACTATCCAAGACTCCAAGAGCTATCTTCCACGAGGACGGATCTTGATCTTCGACTCTGAGTTTAACTACTGATAAATTGAAGTAGGTGGTGTGCATCGAAGGATTTTTCTCCAAAGATAGATCATGGCCCAACGAAGCTTGTGTTGTTATAACCATTGGCCATGTTTATAATTTGGTTTCTAAGTCTGTTCGACCGAGAGGTCTGATCGACAATTATTTGTAATTAGTGTAAACGGCTTAGAGCCAAAGGATATATATGATGTAAATCATAGATAGGAAAGCTAGTGAATCATCAGTTATTATTTTGGTTTATGTAATTTGGTTATCACCTCGTTCTGGGGCTGGACTGCTTCGTAATGTAATTTTCTGAATCAAGTAAATATAAGAGGATCATTTTGGTTTGCACCCACAATGTGTAATTTCATCTTTAATGTGTTATTTGAAGTGCTAATCACTTTTGTTCCTTATAAGGGGAACGAGTTGGTTGGCTAGGGCCCGACCAACCTAGCTCGTTGACCCCTCTCGCTTTCATGATTTGGGAAGATGGTGTGTTCATTTCATAGCAGCTGTGTGATGAAATAGTTTAATCATTAACATCTGAGTTCTGAATTAAATTATCTTCTATAGCCTATGTGTGGAACTGATCCATAGTTTGTAGAGTATTTGTGTTCATTTATGTTTATAAGATATCTTTTACGCATTTAATTTATTCTTTCTTTTTGTTTTAATTCATTTTCGAAGCATATCGTGCGAGGAACTCTTTCCTTCACCAATGCATGTTGTTTCTTGCACCGTGCTTAGTCATTCATTGCAACAAACATTAAATCACTCACTTGCACTTTATTTCCCATTATTTCTCAAGTGGATGAATCAATAAATCAAGTAAATATTTTTGGTATTAAAAGTTCATCTCTAAAAACATCTAGAAGCAGTTATATTAACTACCAAATTATACTTGCAAAGAATATCATTATTGTGGGTGAAGTACCAAAACTGGTTGACACATCCAAAGTACTAAGGCTATTGATTGATTCTTTTGTAAGTGTTTTATGTTAGGTCCCTATAATACTAGTGATTCCCCCATTACTATTGTCATTGTATCCCTTATTGTTATTGCTGTTCCCCTATTGTTCCCATATTGTTATTATTGTGCCCCATAGAATCTCACTATTGTTATTTTTGTGCCTTTATATTATTATTGTTAGGTCGGCTTGGTTATATTGTGTCCCCTTAGACTCCTATATATAGAAAAGAGGTTTTGTCATGTGAATCATCCAAGAATTGTTCATTTGTGTAACGTAAAGGAGGTTCCCCCCTCGAAGAGGTTGAATTCTAAGGTGTTGATCTATCTTTTTATATTTTTGTAAGCTGGTTTCCTAACATTTGGTATTAGATCGTTGGATTCTAGGGTTTCGCTGCTCCAAATAGGTCATCATGGAATTTTCGCTATAACTTTTTTTTCTGCGACGCTTCAGAAGCGAAACAAAAAACCCATTTGGGATGAAATCACGTTGAACCTCGGGTCTGGATTTCAAAGCTTGTGTCACTATATTTTTGGAGATATGATCCAAGGAAGTTAGGTTTTTTGCAAGCCCCAAAATTTAAGCTAAAACAGAAGATCATGGGATTTTCGCTATAACTCTTTCACTACGAAATTTCAAAAGCTAAAAAAAAACCCATTTGAGAAGAAATCGGTCTAAACATCAAGTTCGAAATTTCAGATCTTGTCTCGCTATATTTTCGGCGATATAGTCTGAGGAAGTTAGCATTTTTGCAGACTCCCAAATTACATTCCAAATAGGTCACCTTGGGAAAATTGTCATAACTGTCTCTCTGAGCATCAGATTGAAATTTCATAAGAAGTTGTAGAAATACAATGAACTGTAGTTTCTTGTATATATTTGTTAGATCCAAAGGTTAAAACAGTGACACGTGGAACTTCATACAAGTTCGCTCTTCGGAAAATGTATCTAATCAAGTCATCTTAGGGGATTGTGCATAAATATTTCTTAGAGAATCCAATTTCATTCAGACTGGTGGCATTGGAAAGAGGACAGAAAGTGCTATGACAGGTTGCAATTCAATATCATGCTCCTACGAAGTGAAAAAAAATATGTGTATTTTTTTTTTTTTAAATTTTTGCATAAGCTTGGTTTGAAAAATTAGTTTCAAGGAATTCAAAGGGCATAGGGAAGCATTATTATCAGTAATTGATGCCCCGAAGAAAGAAAATGGAAACACCTACTAAGAAAAATGAAAGCTCTAGCATGACTCATGAAGAAGAGGAAGAAATGTAACATGATATATCAAAATTACAAGGCCAAGTACAACAAATGTCACTCGCACAAAAAGGAACATAAACTAAGGTGGATGATTTAAAGAAAGATGTATAAGCTAAGATGGATGGTTTAAAGAAAGGCGTGGAAGATAAGATGGATGCTTTAAAGAAAGGTGTATAAGCTAAGATGAATGGCATGGAAGCTAAGATGGATGGTTTAAAGAAATACGTAGAAGCTAAGATGAATGGCGTGGAAGCTAAGATGGATGACGTGGAAGCTAAGATGGATGGCGTGGAAACTAAGATGGACGGTTTGAAGGCAAATTCGAAGACAGACATGGAAGATTTGACAAAGTTTCTACAAGAAATGCTTACTAATGGCGAAAGGGTAGTAAATGAAACTCATGATGAGAAAAAAATAAATGTTACTCATGATTTCATAGACTCTAACATTGGATCAAAGAACCACCATGTTCCAAAGATTGATATGAGGAAGTTTTATGGCAAGGATCCCAGAACATGGATACTACAGATGGAGAAATTTTTCGATCTCCATAATGTTCAAAACACACAAAAGGTATGCATTGCAAATTTATATTTGGAACCAAATCAGTTTGTATGGTATTGATGGCTTTTCTCTCATAAACAAATTGTCACTTGGGCTATTTTTATGTATGAAATGATAACACATTATGAGGATACAAAAAGCAACACTTTTTTTAGCCAATTGATAAATCTCAAACAAAAGGGTGCAATGATGGAGCACATTGAGGACTTCCAAAAATTGAATATAAGGGTAAAAGATATTCCTAAGGAGCATAGGATTGATATGTTCATAGGGACTTTAAAAGATAACATCCAACATGAGGTTCGCCTTTGGGAACCAGATTCATTGGAGAAGGCATTCAGGTTGGCAAGAAAAATGGAAAGCAAAATTATGGCAATAAGGAAAGCCTACCACTCACAATAAAAAGATGGAAGTGTTGCTACTCCTAGCCATACACAACCTACAAGGTTGAACACCACAACAATTAGAAGAAAAAATAGCAAAAGGGCTTTGTTTTAAGTTTGTGATAGCAAATACACTAAAAGGTCATAAGTGTGCCAAGAAATTTACATAGATTGTGAAGAGGAGGAAGAAAAGGAACAAGAAACATCAAAAGAAGAGGATATACACTAGGAACAAACCCTAGAAAAAGATAAAATGAATTTGACCATATCTTTGTAATGCATTGGCTAGAATTACCATTCCCTCAAAACTATCAAGAAGAAAGGGCATATCAAAGAAGAAAAAGGTAATAGTGTTGATTGATTCAGGAAGTACCCATAATTTTATTCATTATATAGATAGCCAAAGAATTGAATTGCTTCCAAATATATAGCACCAAGAGTGTCAAGTAAAGGGTTACAAGTGGAGGAACCATAAATTTCTCAGGAAAAGTGCCATAATATCAAGCTAATCCATGGGAGAATATGTATTGAATAGCCCAATGCTTTCCATTCCAATGGGGTGGTGCTGATGTTGTACTAGGAGTCCAATGGTTACAATCCTTGGGTACAATAGCTTTTAATTTTCAAGAAATTTTCATGAAATTCTCTTTAGAAGGAAAGGAAATTGAATTAAGGGGTATCGCAAGGAAACCGATAAAGATAATAAGCTCTAATGGAATGACAAAGCCTCTAAAGAAAGAACAATGAGGCATAATTGCACAATTATCTTCACTATAGTTTCCCACATCGAAATCATCCATTTCTCTAGATCTCCAAAAATTCTTGGAAAATCATTCCAAGGTATTTGAGACTCCCAAAGGCCTCCCACCTATTCGTGATCACAATCATGCTATCATTTTGATTCCAGGAAGTGTTCCTCCAAACATCATGCCTTACAGATATCCTTATGTCCAAAAAAGTGAAATTGAACATATGGTTACAGAAATGCTAGAGGCTGGTATAATTCAACCTAGTCAAAGTTATTTCTCTACTCTAGTAGTATTGGTTCATAAGAAGGATGGACCATGGTGCATGTGTCCAGATTATAGGGAGATCAACAAGCTCACTATTAAAGATAAATTTCCCATTCCTATCATTGATGAATTATTGGATGAATTGCGTGGATCAATTTACTTCACCAAGTTGGATCTTCATTCAGGATATCATCAAATCAGAATGAAAAGTAAAGACATTCCAAAAACAACAATTATAATTCATGAGGGTCATTATGAATTTTTGGTCATGCCTTTTGGCCTTACTAGTGCACCTTCTACATTTCAAGGTTTAATGAATTCCATTTTCAAACCCTTCCTTAGAAAATTTTTGTTAATATTTTTTGATGATATACTAATCTACAAGAAGTCTTGGAAGGATCATGTCCAACATGTTGACATGGTGCTCAAACTATTAGAGGAGAAACAACTATATGCAAAAATGTCCAAATTTTTCTTTGGAGTACAAGAGGTGGAATATTTGGGTCATATTGTATCTCATGAAGGTGTTAAGGTAGACCCTAGCAAAATTAAAACCATTAAGGCATGGAAATTCCCCACATCCATAAAGAATCTACAAGGATTTCTTGAGTTGATAGGGTATTATTGCAAGTTTCTTAAGAATTATGGGAGAATAGCAGCACCTCTAAAAACATTATTGAAGAAAGATGCATTCTCATGGACTCCAGAAGTTACGAAGGCCCTTGAACATCTTGAAGAGGCAATGTGCCAAGCACCAGTCTTAGCTACACTAGACTTCACAAAAACATTTATTGTAGAATGTGATGCCTCAGGAAATTGATGCAGGAGCATCTAGGCCTAGCTAGCAATGTGATAGAGTGGTCACATGTTGTGACTAATGCAAGTTTGGAGGAAGACTTGGTTGTTTAATTTGTATTAATTTCAAATAAATGTAAGTAGTTAATTATTGCCTAATTTTGAATTGAATTGGGAATAAATGGCAAGTGATCCTCCCTGTGTGGAGATCAAGCCAAGCAGTTAGAATGATTAGTTAGAGTAGGATTTGATTTCTTAAAATATAGTGAATTCCTTCATTTTTGGAAGCAAATTGTTAGATAGGGCATATATGTGTTTCCTTTACTTTCTGAAAGAGGATTAGAGAGAGGAGGAGGAGGATTAGAGAGGATTCAAGAGTATTGTAAGCCTACAGGCGACGTAGGAGAAGAAGGCTGCTAACTAGAATAATCAGGCCAAAAAGGGAAAAAAGCCTCAAACATGTAATTATGTGTTTATGTGTGTATATACAGAGAAATGAATGAATCAGGAGTGAAAGAGAGTGAACAGAGTGAGAGGGAAATGAATGAAAATTAGGCAATCAAGGCTGAGAACCATAACTCTATTAATTTGATATTCTTTTAATAGCAGCAGCGACAGTGTGCAGGCAATGTATCTGCGTTTTTATGAATTCATCGGTTGTGTTGTGTATATATGTTTGAATCATTTAAAATCTCCTTTAAAGGAATGTTGATCGACCATCAATCACTATAATGATCAATGGCGATCCATTGATTAATGGAATGAGTGTTAAATATACATATCATGTTTAAACTAGAGTGTGGTGGAAGTTGTGTTTCAACACAAAATCCATTAAAAACAAGCGAAAACATGTTAAGGAGGAGATATACGGAGAGTGCATAGGATCCGTTGGATCTTATAGATCAACGGTCCAGATTCTATCGCATAGAGTAGAACTATAGATATCGCATCAACGAAGTTCATGCACAAGGGTAGACTTTAGGCCATTAATAATCGCGATCTGCGATCGCCGATAAATCGCATCGGCAGAAGCACGATATTGGAGTTGGGCCTTCAACCATTATGATTGCCGATAGCAATAATCGACGATCAATGATTGGAATTATCAACGATCGGGTGTTGGGATTATCGGAGTGCAAAGGTATGAGATATGCGACGAAGGTGGACCCAACGATATTTATGGTCACGGTTGTAATAGATTTGAGTTTCATTGTATATGGTTTGAAGCGATATTTCCTTTGTATTCTTGTATTCCATGTGTTTGCGATAAGTTGTTATGCCGAGCCTTTTAAGGCTAGAACATAGATTTAACGACTCTGATAGTCGCATATCAGAGTCGGAGGGGTGATGAACCACATATGTGGTAAGGCCGAGGAGAATGTGATGGTGCTTACAATGAGGTTTAACCTCAGGGACTGTGCAAAGTTCATATAAAAGTGGAGAAAGGTATGTTTGTGTGATATTTCCCTTGTAATTGATTTAGAAAGGATAATAGTGCCGAGGAAGGTTTTATGTATTGATTATACGTATAAATGATGATTAAAAGGGATGTTTATATATGCATATAGTCTAAGGGTTGGACGAAGGTTTGGAAGGGTCATATGTGTCCCGATAATATCTTGATAGGAAGGAATTAAGAGAAGGCCTTTGATAAAGTAATAATTGAAGGCTTAGGGGGTGATTTAAATTCTGATAAGTAGATATTTCCTAGGATTTAGGCATTGATGGGTTAGTAATGAATTGTTTCGTAGAGGATTGATTATTAGGGCCTTAACCTTAATAAATGAAGATTTGACTCGGAAGAGAGTTAAAATTCCGGGGACAAACAAGATGTATGCATAATTCATGGAAATTGTGGGTAAAGTAGGGGTAAATCTGCGTCATTTGGTATCATAACACAATTGTAGTTGAAACAATTGATAGTAGAGCAGAATTGTAATTAAAACCAGTTGGGGTTAAAAAGAACAGAGAAATTCTATGTGAAAGAATTGAAAATAGAGTTATGTGTTAAGATGTTTATGCAGGCAAAGAGGAAGGATCAAATTTTAATCTGGCAAATAGTAGGCAGACAGAGATGATGTATAGTAGAATTTGTAGATGCAAAAGATAGAGGACAATCCATTGAAAGAGAAGAAAGTGGTGGAACAAGATCATGCATAGATCTTGAAGGTGAGATGACATATTTGTTTTAATTTGATTGAAGATTGGAGAATATGTGTTTTTATACCAATGCATAGGTAGCAGCATAAAGAAAACATAGTGAGTTTGTTTTCTTAAGGAGAATGGAGATTCACTCAAATGTGAAGAATGGATGGAGACTACTTGTGAAGCCATGAAGCCGCAATGAACTTGAAGAATCCAATTAAAGGTTGGACAAAGAGGATAAGAGTATTCTCAAAAGGAAATTGATAATCAAGCTTTTGAAAGCTTGGGAATGATCTTTGGCTTAAGTAAACAGAGGTATGAAAGTAGCATCAGTTGAATGAATGCAAATTTGGCACAGGACTACAACAGTGAGTTTGTAGGAAGAACTTTTGGGAAGTTCTTAGAGAATGTAGCAGAACCTCATTCTAGCTGAGGCTTGAAAGAGATAGGGACAGAGGAGTCCTTAAGAGAAGTGAGTGGAGCAACCAGAGAGAGAGAGGGCAAGATTTCTCAGTGCAAGTTCTAAGGAAATAGGACTTCGAGACCAGGCAGAGGAGAAGATCGGTGAGAAGATCAACTTAGAAGAAGTTGATTGGTTGCAAGTGTAGAAGCTCACACAGAAGAGAAGATTGGCTAGAAGGAATGGTATAGGTGAAGGATATGGAAAACTCTAAATTAAGATGTGGGAGCCTATCATAAAATGTAATGATGAGTAAATAACAGTAAGATATATGGATAAGACATCAGCAGACAGTGAGGGCATAGCTAATGGGGCATTGCAGCATAAAATATGGAGACTAGGAGAAAAACAAACAACAACAGTAACCAGGGACAGACTATCAAACCAAGTATGGGATCGAGGAGGACACAAATCAGAAGTACATGATCAGGAGATCATGATTAATTTTAACTTTGGGAGTCTAATGTAGGAGCATCTAGGCCTAGCCAACAATGTGATGGAGTGGTCACATGTTGTGGCTAATGCAAGTTTGGAGGAAGACTTGGTTGTTTAATTTGTATTAATTTAAAATAAATGTAAGTAGTTAATTATTGCCTAATTCTGAACTAAATTGGGAATAAATGGAAAGTGATCCTCCCTGTGTGGAGATCAAGCCAAGTAGTTATAATGATTAGTTAGATTAGGATTTGATTTCTTAAAATATAGTGAATTCCTTCATTTGTGGAAGGAAATTGTTAGACAAAGCATATATGTGTTTCCTTTCTTTTCTGAAAGAGGATTAGAGAGAGAGGAGGAGGATTAGAGAGGATTTGAGAGCATTGTAAGCCTACAGGAAATGTAGGAGAAGAAGGCCTCTAACTAGAATAATCAGGCCAGAAAGGGCGGAAAGCCTCAAACATGTAATTATGTGTTTATGGGTGTATATACAAAGAAAGGAATGAATCGGGAGTGAAAAAGAGTGAACAGAGCGAGAGGGAAATGAATGAAAATCAAGCCATCAAGGTTGAGAACCATAACTCTGTTAATTTGATATTCTTTAAATAGCAGTAGCAATAGTGTGTAGGCAATGTATTTGCATTTTTATGCATTTTCCGATTGTGTTGTGTATATATGTTTGAATCATTTAAAATCTCCTTAAAGGCATGTCGATCAACCATCGATCACTATAATGATCGATGGCGATCCATTGATTAATGCAATGAGTGTTATATATACATATCGTGTTTAAACTAGAGTATGGCAGAAGCTGTGTTTCAACACAAAATCCATTAAAAACAAGCAAAAACATGTTAAGAAGGAGATAGACAGAGAGTGCACAGGATCCATTGGGTCTTATAGGTCAATGACCCAGATTCTATCGCATAGAGAAGAACTATAGATTCCACATCGGTGAAGTTCATGCATAAGGGAGGAATTTAGGCCTTTGACAATCGTGATCTGCAATCACCAATAAATCGCATCGGTAGAAGTGTGATATCGGTGTCAGGCCTTAAACCATTGCAATTGCCAATAATGAAGGACCTGAGTGATCGGTGATCAGTGTAATCGTTGTTTCGGAGTTAGAGCAATGGAAAGAAACGAAGCGAGGAGCAGATCTGATAATATTTAGACTGTGGTGTATAAATTTTGAAATCCAGTTTTAAGGCCTTCAATCGAAATTTCCATGTATTTCCGCTTATTCATGTATTTCGATATATATGAGCCTGCGATGGTCGCAATAGTGATATTATGATAAATCAATGGTAAAGGGGTGATGTGTGGACCCAATAGAATTATAAATGTGGGTATAATGTATTTAAAGTCTGGATAAAGGTTTCAAGTGGGCTTTTCAGGCATTCTTATGTATTTTTCTACACTCCTGTGTATTGTAAGAAAAGGGTAAGGCCACGGGGTTTAATTGCCAAGGAACGCTTCTTATATATATATATAACATACATTATATATACTACATATATATACCATACATATATAACATACATATATAACATACAATATATATATATTATATAGATATATTATATATATACTAATATTATATATATATATATATATATATATATATATATATATAATATATATATATATATATATGGGTGCATTTAAAGCCTAATAAGGGTCCATTAAGGGGGAAATTAGTCCCCATTAGGTGTTTAGAATATGGCAGCCTTAGGGTTGCATCAAAAATAGAATTGGTGTTGTTTTAATGCAAGAACAAAGATGCATTGCTTTCGAAAGTTGTCCAATCAAAGGAAAGTATTTACACAAATCTATTTATGCGAAGGAAATGTTGGCAATACTAGATGCACTTAAGAAATGGCGACCCTACCTAATTGGAAGACACTTCAAGGTAAAAACAGATCATGATAGTCTTAAATACTTTTTGGAACAAAGATTATCTTTAGAAGAGCAGCAAAAATGGGTCACAAAGATGTTGGGCTATGACTTTGAAATCATCTACAAAAACAGGAAGCAAAATGTTGTGGCCGATGAACTCTCAAGAAAGGAAGAGGATGTGAAAGAATTTATTTGTGCCATTTCTATTATCCAACCAGATTGGATAAACGAAGCAATGGATGAATGGAAGAATGATGAGGAAGTGTAGGCACTCATTCAAAAGATACAACAAGATCCCAGTACATCTGATACATTTAGCTAGAAAAATGATTTGTTATGGTACAAGGATCGGTTATACCTATGTAAGAATTCCCAACTCAAACAAAAGATTCTTAGGGAATTGCACACCTCTCCCTTAGGAGTGCACTCAGGATTTCTAAAAGGCTACCACAGGGTTAAGAAGGATTTTTTTTAGGATGGCATTAAATTGGATATTCAAAAGTTTGTGGTGGAATGTTTGGTTTTCCAACAAAATAAAGTTGAAATAGTTAAGACCACATGACTATTACAACCCTTATCCATTCCAAGCCAACCTTGGGAGGAGGTTTTCCAACAAAATAAAGTTGAAACAATTAAGACCATAGGACTATTACAACCCTTATCCATTCCAAGCCAAAGTTGGGAGGAGGTTTCAATGGATTTTATCACAGGTTTACCCAAGTCCAAATGAAAGAGTGTTATCATGGTGGTAGTTGATAGACTTACCAAGTATGCACACGTTTGTGCACTATCTTATCCATTTAAAGTGAGTACAGTTTCTATTGCATTTATGGAAACAATTCAAAAGCTACATAGAAATCCAAAGATTATTGTAAGCGACAAAGATCCCATTTTCACTGGAAAATTTTGGACAGAATTATTTTCTTGTCTTGGGACTCAGTTAGCTCATAGCTCATCTTATCATCCTCAATCTGATGGGAAAAATAAGATAGTAAACAAATGTTTGGAATGATATCTTCATTTCTTTGTATCTGATAAACAGACACAATGGGTCAAATGGTTGCCTCTGGTTGAATGGTGGTATAACACTTCCTTCCATACTGCAACAAAGATTACCCCATTTATGGAATTTTATGGATATCATCCACCATCCATAACATCATATTTATGAGAAAATTCTAAGGTTCAAGTAGTGGAAGATCACATCGAGCATCAACAACAAGTTCTCCAAATCTTAAAGGATAACCTTACCTTGGCACAGAATAGAATGAAATAGCAAGCATATCAACATCACAGTGAAAGAAGTTTTGATGTAGGTGATTGGGTATTCCTACGGCTACAACCATATAAACAAATGTCCCTCAAGAAAGCTAAGAAGGATAGTAAATTATCACCAAAGTATTATGGTACATACAAGGTGTTGTAAAAGATAGGTACTATGGCATACAAATTGGAACTTTCTGCAACTTCCCGAGTGCACCCAGTTTTCCATGTTTCATGCTTAAAGAAGGTTATAGGTTACAAGATTCCAGTTCAAACAATATTGCTAGAACCTGATGAGGAAGGAAAAATCATATTGGAACCTGAAGTAGTCAAAGAAACAAGAACTTGACAGCTATGAAATCGATCAATTTCAGAGTATCTCATCAAGTGGAAGAACTTACCTGTTAAAGATTCCACATGGGAGGATGAGAATTTTATACATAAGCACCCAAAACTACTCAAGCTTTGAGGACAACACTTTTTTGAAGGAGAGGGACATGTTAGGTCCCTATAATACTAGTGATTCCCCCATTACTATTGTCATTGTATCCTTTATTGTTATTGTTGTGCCCCTATTATCCCCATATTGTTATTATTGTGCCCCATAGAATCCCACTATTGTTATTTTTTTGCCTTTATATTATTATTATTAGGTTGGCTTCGTTATATTATG
>APFE030261538.1:90570-113648 GCA_000404065.3 Pinus taeda
GTGTTCTTTCTGAGGAACTTACCCCTTAGACTCCTATATATAGAAAGGGGGTTTTGTCATTTGAATCATCCAAGAATTATTCATTTGTGTAATGTAAGGAGGTTGCCCCCTCGAAGAGGCTGAATTCTAAGGCGTTGATCTATCATTTTATCTTTTTGTGAGCTGGTTTCCTAACATTTTATCTCATGAAGTTTATTTCCCTTATGAAGTTCAATGAGTTGAAGCATTTTGTTTCTCGCATCTAGTTAATTCAAAATTTCATTATAGTTGCAATTCCTTTTCAGCTTTTGAAAGTAAATTGGAAACTGAGTAAAGGGGACCTTGCTTCTAGGCAAGAGAAAGTATCTTGACACCGGAACAGAGTGCTCCAAGCTCTGAGGCTTAGAGCACCTTCACTCAGACATAAGTCTTCAGTAAGGAAGATTGAATATACTCTTACGCAAAATATTGTACCTACACTACTGCAAGCAAGATTGCAACTGTGCAAGGATAGGTTGTTTGTGTGGGATAAAGATTAGAAGAAAGGCAGAACTATGCAAGGGCCCACTTGTCAGACTGCTTGTCGTCCATCTGGAGATTAACATAGCATTTCATTCAACATTTAATATTGCTTCTGTTTTGTGGAATTTCTTTACTTGATTTACTTGCAAATTGTCTTTTACATTCTAGCACTAGATTTGCCTTGGTGTAAATTGCCTTTCCAATTGTTTTCTATTTGATTATGCAAAACATTCCCTTCAAGAAGTAAGATTACAAATAGGAAAAGTTCATACCATTTCTGGAATTTCCTATGCTTCATCACTAAGTTTATGAAACCCTCGGGTTGACAATTAAGTGTTGGGGAGTTTTCTCAAGCGCAATTCCTACACCCAACATTTTGACACCGTTGCCGGGGAGGCAATTTGAATTGGTAAGAATTTTCCCTTTTTTTTGCAATATGGGTAAGTCTGCTATCATTTTTTCTGCAATGTGCTTATATTGTTTGAAGGAGTTAATAGGTGCCAATTTATTTCTAAAACTTGCACCTTTTACTTTTTGAAATTCATTTTTCATTTTTTCTGAAATTAATGCCTAAAAGAGGTAGGGGTCTGAAGCCCACTAGGGGCCAATGAAACACTAAAAAATATGAAACCAAAACTCATGTTGGGCCTTCTTTTGCAGGCAGAAAGTCCAAACAAACTGAGACTCTTCATGCAGGAACAATCCACCTAGGCTCTAGTAGTAGTAGTTCAGGTGTGATACAACCCATAAAGGGGAGGAAGGGGACTGATGGAATCCATAGTCAGCCTTCTCAACTTGTTAAGAGCGGTTCGTGTGGAAGAACAACAATGGTAGATATGGAAGACCATGCAGAAGCAAGTGGTGAAAATCAGATAAATGGGGATCATTCTACTTTTAGATTCCCTATTGTGAATCTTAATATACAAGCACAAATGAAAAATATTTCATCATCATCTCTTCCTCATTTCTATGGTAAGATACATGAAGATCCAAACTCTTTCTTATTTAAGTTTGATATTTTGTGTAGAAGCTATTATTACTTATTTGATGCCCAGAAGTTAAAGTTGTTTCTTGCAACTCTCAAGGACGTAGCGCTCTGCTGGTTCATGGGACTAGGAGGAAACACTATAAATTCTTGGGATCAAATGAAGAAAGTGTTTTTATCAAAATATTAGGAATATTTTAAGGCTATAGATATCAAAGATGAAATCTTTACTATTGTGCAAAATGATGATGAAATGCTAGAGGACTATTTGGAGATATTCATGTATATTCTCCAAAGGTCAAAGCACAAATTTGATATAGGTACTATTAGAACCTTGTTCTTACGTGGACTTACTCATGATTCTAGGAATAACCTAAATATGTTAGGACAAGGGGATATTGCTCAAAAACCTTTTGATCAGATCTGTGACTTGTGCAGGAAATTCTGGAAAAACCAATATAGATCCGGTAAAGGAATTCAGAATAAAAATTGGAAAACTGAATCTACTGCTGTTATGATTATTGGATTAGAAAACAAATGGACAATATGAAAATTTAAATAATGAATATTGTTAGTAAACAAATAGACTCTTTGAAGTTTCAGCAAAAACTTGTAGAAGAGAAAGAAATATTGTCTATTTTTTGTTCAAGATGTAGAAGAAAGCATCCTCTAAGAGAATGTCCTCTAGCTATTAAAGAGACTAATAAATATGCAATTTGTGTAGATAAGCATGCCACAGAAAAATGTCCCTCCCTACCTGGGTTGAAAACTGTATTTGAAGGGGGACAACCTAAAGCTGAATAATTACATGCAATGGGAGCATGAAGAAATTGGCCTTGGGTAAGTGCAGGTATGGTTCTTGAACCTCCACCACATTTTTTTGGTTATAATGCACACTCATATTTCTATCTTAACACTGATCACCCTCAACATTGGCAACATGGGAATCAATATCAATATGGACAACCCTCCTAATCTTGGAAACAAGGATGGAGAGGGCCAAACCATTCACATCATTCACATAATTCATATCATGCACCGATGTAATCATATCCTTCTACATATGCACCTTACCCAATTCCTCAAACATCATTACCTCAACTGAGTCAACCTATGCCACCATTACCTTTACCTCCACCATTTCGACCTTCTAAGCTACCTGCTCAACCTTTACCCAATCCTAATAATAAAGTAGTACAAATGATCCATTCTATGACCCCGCTTTCTTCATCTAGATTTCAGACAAAACCAGTTGGAGTCAATGATATTCAATTGAGATCAGGGAAAGTGTTAACCTCAGAAAATCAAAAGCAGCCCATGGTGATTATCGATGAGAAAGGAGAGGAGGAAACTCTTGACCATTCTGGGAAATATGACACCATTCAGCTTATCCCTATACATTCTCAGCCCTTGTCATCTTCTTCCAACCGACCTCCCTATCTAGAGAGGTTAGTTGTGGAGAAGAAAGGCCCCATTCCCAGGTCTAGCCTGGCTCCTGAGCTTAAGAACCTTTTTATAAAGGTACCTTTGCTCCAAGATATCAAAGAGATCCACATATGTACAAAAATCATTAGGGAACTCTACCTCAATAAGCCAGGGAGGAGAAGATTGGAACCCCAAACCATTCAATTTGCTGGTAGAGCAGCAAAGTTAATGATGGGGTGTATGAACATGGAAAAATATACTGACCCTGAAAACCCTTTTGTCTCTATTCATATAGGTGATGTCCTTGTCTCCAATATACTTATATATCTAGGGGTAGTCATTAATGTTATGACTAAGCAAACCATGGTTCAAGTTGGATTGGTCCATATTCATCCTACTCCCATTGTGCTTGAACTGGAAAATAGATCTAAAATCAAGCCAGAAGGAGTATTGGATGATGTGATTGATTCCTTAGATTCTTGGGAATATCTCACAGATTTCATTGTGCTTCAACCAAATAATCATGTAGGAGGGAATCCCTTGATCTTGGGACGACCATGGCTTGCTACAGCTGATGCTTATATTAGATGTCGTTCTAGTGATATGTATATTTCCCATGGAGATTCTAGAAATAAAGTCACCTTATATCCACCTGCTAGATCTATTCATGAGCTCTGAGACACTTTATGGTTAGACTATAGTAGTGATGAGGAGACCCAACCTGTTTCATTGATACATCAGAATGTTGAGTCCTCACAAAAGGGTGAGATTCAAGACTTCCTAAACAATCTAGACACCATGCCTAATTTTGAGTCATTAAGTTAGACTTTTAGTCTAGATTTTCAGGAAGGATATGACTCTCTACCTTCATCATCACCACCTCTAGCGACACCTTTGTGTACTCTGGAGCCTGACACTACTCTTGTTGAAATTAGTCCAGGTAAATTCTTGTATATCAGTTCAGACTTGGACCCTTCTCAATGAGAGAAGCTTGTGAATTTGTTGTGAAACCATCTTGATGCCTTTGCATGGGGTTATGAGGATATGAAAGGCATCCCTCCTAAAACTTGTACACACCATATCTATATTTAGGATGGAGCTCGACCTGTCCGACAACCCTAGAGGTGAATGAACCTAGCTCTAAGAGATGTTTTAAAGGAAGAATTGCAAAAACTCTTAGATGTTGATTTTATCTATCCCATTCCTAATAGCGAGTGGGTCTCTCCATTAGTGTTAATCTCGAAGAAAGATGGGAGATGGTGCATTTGCATTGACTACAGAGAATTAAATAGCGCCATTCTCAAAGATTACTTCCCCCTTCCTTTCATTGATTAGGTACTTGATACCCTTGCTGGTAAAAAGTAAATTTCTTTTCTAGATGGCTTTAGCAGGTATAACTAGATATAGATAGCACCTGAGGATCAAGACAAAACCAATTTTACATGTCCATGGGGTAAATTTGCTTACCGAGTGCTTCCCTTTAGGCTATGTAATGCCCCGACTACCTTTCACAAGGTAGTCTTAGCTATTTTTGCTGACTTCAAGTGCGTGGAAATCTATATGGATGATTTCTTTGTGGTTGGTGATTCAATTTAGGAAGCCCTTAGGAATTTAGAAAAAGTGCTTCTTCACTGCCAAGAAGCTCATCTTGCCTTTAGTGACAAGAAATGCAGATAAATTTGCAAGGAAAGAGTAGTTCTTGGCCATCTTATTTCCGACAAAGGTATCCAGGTTGACCCTACAAAGATAGAAGTCATTTTGAGTCTTCCTATACCCAAAACTCAAAGGGAAGTTAGAGGTTTTCTAGGACATGCAGGCTACTATAAGAGATTCATTGAGAATTTCTCAAGGATAGCTACCCCCCTTTTTCGAATTTTGGCTAAAGATAGTGAGTTTTATTGGTCTACAACTTGCCAATAGTCTTTTGAGACATTGAAGGAAAAATTAGTTCAGGCACTAGCTTTGAGAGGACCAAACTGGTCCCTGCCATTCCATATTTCCTCTGATGCCTCAGATACTGCTATTGGCACAAATTTACGTTAGGAAGAAGACAAACAATCTTATGTTATTTATTTGATTAGTAAAAACTTGTCATCCACTGAACTCAATTATACTGTTACTAAGAAATAGTTTTTAGCTGTAATTTTTTCTATTAATAAATTCAGACATTATATTGCAGGATATGAAGTTTTTGTACATACTGATCATTCTGCTATAAGATAATTGATGAATAAAACATTAACTAGTGGTAGAGTGACTAGGTGGTTGCTATTATTACAGGAATTTAATATTACTATTGTTGATAGACCAGGGAAATCGAATGTAGTAGCAGATTATCTTTCAAGATTAAATAATCCTAGTGAAACAATTCCTGTTGATGATGATTTTCCTGACGATCATCTTTTTGCTGTGTCAACAAATTCTCCATGGTTTGATGATATAGCTAACTCTTTAGTCATTAGAAAATTACCACCCCACTTATCCGCTAGTGAAAAGCGGAATATCATTCAGAAAAGCGTTGCATATTCCTGGATCCAAGGAGACCTCTTTTACAATGGAGCAGATCTCATTATCCGTAGATGTGTAAGAGAGGAAGAGGTGTTTGATATCTTAAAATATTCCCATGATGAACCATGTGGTGGTCACTTCACCAGTAAGCGAACTACATACAAAGTGTTACGAGCTGGCTATTTTTTGCCTTCCTTATTTAAGGATGCCAAACAATATGTGAAGCGGTGTGATAGCTGTCAGTGAATTGGCCAGCCTAACCAAACCAATGTGATGCCTTTATGTCCTCAAGTTATGATTGAGCCTTTTGAAAAGTGGGCCACTGATTTCGTAGGACCAATAAATCCTTCATCACAAAATAAAAAGCATATCTTGGTTTGTACAGATTTTGTTACAAAATGGGTAGAAGCTAAAGCTGTTTCTTTTGCTACTGAAAGAGTTGTTGTTGATTTTCTTTTTACTGAAATAGATTTGGTGTACCTAGAGAAATTGTTTCTGATAATGGATCACAATTTATTTATAATCTGGTACAGGGTGTAATGGAGCAGTACAAAATTTGGCAAAGGAAAACCACACCATATCACACACAAGCAAATGGCTAGGTAGAACCCACAAATAAGGTGATTGAGTTTATCCTCACAAAGACAGTAAATATGAACATAAAGAATTGGGATGAAAAACTACTAGAAGCATTGTGGGCCTATCGGACCACTTGGAGAAACTACATGAGACACACACCATATGAGCTAGTGTATGGGAAACAAGTCCTTTTGCCAATAGAATTCCAGATCAAGACTTTTAGGGCTGCAGTCCAATTGGAGCTAGATCTCTCTAAGGCATAGTAGCAATGCCTTATACAATTGAACGAGTTAGATCAAATTTGAAGGGATGTTTTTCAGCAGAACATCTTGGTTCAACAACAGCACAAGAAGTAGCATGACAAGTCCTTTTGCCAATAGAATTCTAGTTCAAGACTATCAGACCAGGTGGTAACTCCTCAAAGACAATTCGTTTATTTCATTTAGGTTGGTGTTTATTATATACATGAGGGAGAGATTGTTCATTTCATCTCCTGGTGACTATTCATATTCTCTATTATTTATTCACATCAATTTCAGTTATTCACCCAATCCTGATGATTAGGTGTCAACATTCCCCCCCTTAATCTGAAGGGATGTTGGTGAATCCAAGCATCATTCTGAATCTTTCAAGCTTTTCTCTTACAAGTGCTTTGGTGAAGATGTCTACAATTTGCTCATTCGTGGAACAATGGTGGAGATGATTTGGTTTGGCCTCAACATGATGTCGAATCAGATGATATTTAGTATTGGTGTGCTTTGTTCGATCATGGAACTTTGGGTTCTTGGCCAACTCTATTGTAGAGGTATTGGCAATCATGAGTGGAGTTGATTGTACTTGTTTTACCTGCATATCTTCAAGAATTTTCCTGATCCACACAATTTCTTTTGTTGCCTCAGCTACTGCCACATATTCTGCTTCTATTGTGGAATCTACTGAAACTGATTGTTTGCACGATCTCCAGGAGACAGCTCCTGATCCAAGACTCATAGCATAACCTGAAGTAGATACCCTAGTTTCTTTGTCTCCACCGAAGTCTGAATCAGAGTATCCAATCAAGCTGAAGCCGTCCACCTGTGTATATTTGATTCCAAAGTCTTGAGTTCCCTTCAAGTACCTTAGAACTCTTTTTGCAGCAGACGAATGTCCCTCACAAGGATTTTGCATAAACCTGGAGAGGATTCCAATAGAAAATGAAATGTCTAGTTTGGTAGTAGTTAGGTAGTTGAGACTTCCTACAATCTATCTATACTTTGTTGCATCCTCAAATTCTTTTCCTTCAATGGATGTGAGCTTTAAGTTTTGTTCCATTGGAGTAGTAAGAGGATTGCATTCTGTCATGCCAAACCTATTCAACAGATCTCCAATGTACCTCTTTTGACAAAGAAATATGGACTTCGGATGTTGAGTTACTTCAATACCAAGATAGTAATGAACATAGCCCAAATCAGTCATTTCAAAACCTTTCTTCAATTCCTTCTTTATGGATGCAATGTATCTTTCATTTTTCCCTGTCATCAAAAGATCATCTACATATACCACAAGATATACAACTGTTTTGCTAACTTTCTTGACAAATAAATTTGCATCATCAAGATCATAATGTTTGAAATTGAGTTTCAGAAGATGCTTAGTTATTTTTTCATACCAGGCTCATGGTGCTTGTTTGAGGCCATACAAGGATTTTACAAGTTTGCATACTTTATTTTCATGTCCTTTCATAGCAAATCCTTCTGGGTGGGACATAAAAACATTCTCTTTTAAATCTCCATTTAAGAAAGCAGTTTTTACATCCATTTGATGGACCTTCCAACCATTTTGAGTTGCTAGGGAAAAGAGTGTCTGGATGGTAGCCCATTTTGTTGTTGGGGAAAAAGTCTCCTCATAATCGACCCCTTCCTTCTGTGCAAAACCTTTTGCCACAAGCCTGGCTTTGTGCTTGTCAAGTGAGCCATCTACTTTATACTTGTTCTTGTAGACCCACTTGCAGCCAATTGGTTTGGTTCCTAATGGAGGATCAACCAGCTTCCAAGTGCCATTCAATTCATAATCATAAGAAACATCCATATCAATAGGTGAATCAGAGTCATCTACATCACCTCCATTTCGCTGGTTTGAATTTCTAGTTCCTGTCTTTCGAACCTCATCAGGATGAACACTTTCAAGTGTCTTTATCAGCCACTTTGGGGGACCTTTCTCAGATGGTCCAAGATGCTCCGTTGATTGAGTTGGGATTGAATCAAGATTGAGTCTCCCAATTCTATCAATAACATCACTTAAAGCATCATCCGTTGTTGGATTTTCATGCGAGGGAGAGATTTCTTCAAAAGAAGATTCCACATGTTGATCTAGTATAGGAATCCCCCCTTCAAGATGTGGAATCTGACTATCAAATTCTCGAAATGATTTTGCATTTGCGAATCTATCCAAGCGATCAAGTTGCCGCTTAACAACATTGTTAGTTTTGGATGATTCAAGAAAGATTACATCTCTAGATACAACAAACTTTTTATTGACTTCATCATAGAGATGGTATGCTTTGGAGGTGTTTGAATACCCTAGGAAGATACACTTACGACTTCTTGCGCCAAGTTTGTTTCTATGTACCTTTGGTATCAAGGCATAACAAGTGGAACCAAAGACCATGAGATGTTTTACTGAAGGAACGTGCCCATACCACATTTCATATGGAGTCTTGTTTCTAATAGCATTAGATGGACATCTATTCTTATATATACAACACATAGAACTGCATCAGCCGAAAACATCAACTTTACATTTTTGAAAAACATCATCGAGCGTACCATATTTAAGATTGTTCTATTCATTCTTTCAGCTACACTGTTCTGTTGGGGATTATAAGGCATAGTTGTTTGATGTTTGATCCCATGTTGGCGAAGATAGTTTTAAAATTCATTTGAAGTGTATTATTTTCCATTATTAGTGTGAATAGAGCCAATATGAGATTGTGCATCATTTTCAATCCATGTATGAAAGTTCTTGAATGTTTGAAAAGCATCAAATTTGCTCTTCAATAAGTAAACCCAACACATTCTGGTGTAGTCATCAATAAACGACATCATATATTTATTTCCATTTGCAGAAGGAATAGGCGTTGGACCACATAAATATGAATGAATGAATTCAAGTTTTCTATGTGCTCTTGAATGTGAATCATGAAAAGACTATTTGCTATGCTTTCCTAGAATGCAAGCATCACATTGCTTAAGTTTCCTAGGAATTGTAGGCAAACCAGCAACACCATTTTTCTTCAACAAGTGGAGGCTGTCATAGTTAAAATGTCCAAATCTAGCATGTCATAATAAACTTGATGGAAGTGTACCTTCTTCATAATGAGAATTGTATGAGAAATGTTATTCACGAGTAGAGGTACCTTGCAGCTTGAGAAGCCTTTCTTCTTCTATTTCCTTCATGACAAGTGAGTGGTCAGATGCTTTTCTCACCTCAAGCTTGCCATCAAACATATGAATGGAGTGAACTTGTTGGCAGATGTGGACCAAGGAAAGCAAGTTTCTCTTTAGCTGTGGGAGATATAGAACATGATGCAGAAGAAAGTCTGGAAGACCAGGCAATTTGAGCCTGATTGTGACAAGCCTTGATGGCTTGATTTTTGATTGGTCTACAAAGTATATTGCTCCATCAACATTGTTAGTAAATTCTTCAAAAAAATCTTTTCTATGAGTCATGTGGCAAGTTGCTCCTGAATCAAGAAACCAATCACTTTTCCAAGAAGCAAGTGAAGCATTAAATAAATCTTCATTTACTCTGATATTACATTCAGCCACAACATAATGAGTGGATTCAGGTGCTTTACCTTTGTCTGTGTCATTAGTTTTACCTTTCTGTTCGTTTCTTTGCTGCTCAATTTTGTCCCAAGGTAACTTGCATGTAAAGGCATCATGTGATCCATTTCTTTTGCAGCGTATGTAGTGCAAATCTGACTTTTCTCCTTGAGAGTGTATCCCCCCTACCTCTGAAATATCTTCCTCTTCCTCTTCGACCACCTCTTCCTCTGAAAGAATCTTGAGTAGGATTCTTTTCTTTATGAGCAAGGCACACAACCTCTTTAGAAGATTCAGGGGTTGTCTTCTTTCCAAAAGCTTTCTCTATTTTAGCAAATTTTTTCACAAGAGAGTCAAAGGTAATATCTTTGAGATTTCCATTTGCTTGCAATGACTCAATATAATTGGAGTAAGTAGGATAAAGTGCCTTGAGAAAAGCGATAAGAGGAATATCCAATTCAACCTTAGTGGCTTTGATATCATGCATTATAGATTTTACTTCGAATGTAAGAGCAAGAGGATCATTATTTTGCAATTCAAGAGTGAAGAGTTTAATCATGAGTTGAACAACTTCAAGTGTATAATGTGAGTCATAGTTCTTTAAGCTTTTGTAAGGCTTTGAAAGAAGTTGAAAATGGAGAAATATGGTGACTCACCTCTTCACTTACGGATGTTGCAATTAATACATAGGCTTTGTTGTTCTTATTTTCCAAAATGGCAAGCTCTTTGTCTGAGGTAGGTTGTTCTGGCTCTTTGTCTTTGTCTCCAATACACACTCCTTTCCACAACTCATTGAAAATGAGGGTTTGTTTTATCATCTGGGACCACTCAGGATAGTTCTCCTTGCCAGTAAGAACTATTCCCACAATAGATATGATTGAATGCATACTGTAAAACAAAAAAAAAACAAAAAAAAAAAAATTTGCGAGCAAAAATGTGCTTCAAAGCTGTCTAGAAATTTTAGTATTTTGATGAACAATGGAGTGCCAGTAACGTTTTGGGGTTACACACATAGAAAAATAAAAATGAAATCTATACAGATTCTGCTGAAAGATATGGTGGCATCATGCTGAGACAATAACAATATTTTGGACAGAATTCGATACATTGATGGCAGGTGACCGTACAAAAATATTTTACAAAATTGGGCTAATTTCTAGGAACGTTACACATAACAATTTCTCATAAAAATAATATATACTCAATGCTTCTTTGAGACACCAACAATTTTTCCCTTACGACTAGTCGTTTTTGTGTGATGTCCACAAACACGGAGTCCCCAGTAGTGTTGTAATCTGCGATGGTTCCTAATCTTCTTAAGATGCTCCAAGTCATCTCTGAGCCTCATGTCGAGGGAATTGGGGACAAGATGAGTGGTACGTCCATCCTTTGTGCCAATTGTCGTAATAAAAAAAACATTCAGTGTAGTTCTTGCTACTTAGAAGCAATCAACGTTGCACATAACCAAGCAACTCAGAAGCAATCAACATGGATTATTATAGTTGAAGCAAAAGCGGACTGATTGTGGTGCAATTCTTGTTACTTAGAAGCAATCAGCGTGGGTCATTAAAGCAGAAGAAAAAGCAGACTACTTGTGGAGCCTGGAGAATTATAGTGGAAAACCATGCCATCTATTACAAACATGATGTAATGTGATGTACACCAAAAAGGCAACAGTGGAACCCAAATTCCTTAACCACAAGATATAGCTACGATGGTTGCGCATATAGGACGTAGCCAGTCATCAAATAGTGCTAGATTAGGTTTATTTTCAACACAAAAACAATAAATGAGGGAAGCTCAACATTTTTTTAACATACATATAAGCATTACAAGGGTGAATAAACCCAAATTCATGTTGACAGCACATGGAGGACACAAGAAATCCCAACATAATGGTTTGGAGGGTGAACTATACCAAACTGTTTGGAGGGCAAGCTTCAGGCAAGAATAAAACATATACTGACACAGAGCAGGCTTCAAGTAACTGACATTAGTGTATTGTATGGAAAATTGCAAATGGAGCGCTGTTATACCAGCGTGGAAAGAGTAACAAAATCTCAAGTGTTATTGATATTATCAGGTAGAGGGTAGACCCAGATTACTGAAAAATGGCAGAAGGGAGTTACAATGGCAGTTAAAAGCCAAAAATGGTCCTGGATCTGATATCATGTCAAATCAGGCAGTAACTCCTCAAAGACAATTCATTTATTTCATTTAGGTTGGTGTTTATTATATACATGAGGGAGAGACAGTTTATTTCATCTCCCGGTGACTATTCATATTCTCTATTATTTATTTACATCAATTTCAGTTATTCACACAATCCTGATGATTAGGTGTCAACAAAGACTTTCAATACTACAGTCCAATTGGGGCTAGATCCCTTTAAGGCACAACAACAATGCCTTCTACAATTGAACAAGTTAGATGAAATCTGAAGGGATGTTGTTCAGTAGAACATCTTGGTTCAACAACAGCACAAGAAGTGGCATGACAACTCCATTCAGAAAAGGCAATTCCAACCAAGTGATTGGGTGCTCCTTTACGATTCAAGATTCAAAAATTTTAACGGAAAATTCCATACATGCTAGATGGGACCCTATGAGGTGGTAAAAGTGTTCAAAAATGGAGTGGTAGAAATCAAGACTGTTGATGGACGAAATTCAGTGTTCCTGGTAAACGAGCATAGATTGAGGGTATATTTTCAGCCCTTTACTAAAGGATATTTTATGCAACAAATCCAATAGCCATTTGAAAATGAGTTGGTAGGTGATAACACCAACCTATTAAAGAATTGATTCCTTCTTTTCCTTATTTTAAAGAAAAAATAATCAAAGAAAAATAAAAAGAACAAAATGACAAAAATAAAAGTATAAAAAGAAAAAATTTCCAGTAATTGTGAAAATCAGTTAATTGACATGATTATAGAAGGATAAATTTCAAAAACCAGCATGCTGGCAAGAAGATCAAAAATTTTCATAAAAAGGGAATGTTACTTGAATTTTAGATATGTTGGCTACCACAAAGAAGAAGTAGGTTCACGAAACCAAGCCCTTACCCAAGTTCGGGGTAACTAGCATGGACATTTTTTCCAAGTAAATGCTTACTTTTGGCTGCAGTTATTTTTCCTGCACCAATGCAGGTAGACTTCAAGGTAAAATCTTCTTCTATTTCCCATTTCGAAATGTCCCACTAGTTTCTTTTCTAAATTCCCCAATAAATTGCCTTCCTCTTTCTTCCAAGAAACCTCCCTTACCCAATTCGTAGAATCCCTCTTCTCCCTTGAATTTTTTTCCCACATCCTGTTTCGTTTATCCCTCTCAATGATATCATTCTGAAATCCCTGTTGTAATATTCCTTCCCATTCTAAAATCTTTACCCCTTTCCCACTTCTTTATTCCCTCATAAGTTGATTGCAAAATTTGATGTAGTCATTCAAAAGGCATGTCAAGAAGCACCAAAGGATGGCGAATAAACTTTTCTAGTATAATGAGGAAATTTTTGAAAAGACCAGCTACAGAAGTATGTCCTATCAGAGTTTCTATTTGGTAAAATTGTTTGGTGCAAGCACAACACAGTGCAAGCACGAGTGCAAGCAGGTCTGGTGCAGAGATACAATTGACTATGGGAGCAATTTACACACTCCTGAAATGGTTTATCAAAGATATATGGGCCTCTATTTTTTTACAATTGTTGATATGATAACTCCCTCTATGTTTTAAATTGATGCTTTGTTTCATTAATTACTAATCTAGGAATAAATATTTAAAGTGCAAGGTGTGTAAGGCTAAAATCTAATCTTTTTTAATAAATGCTGAAAATAAGTCTAGTTGAATTATGATGATGACTGTGGAAGGGTACTCCATCCGATAACGTCCACTCACCCTCTTTGCAATTATTTCACACTATCCTACCATCATTAACCTACCTGTGATCAGATCATTCTAGCCGTTGCATCACCGCCGCCCATACCGCCACTACATCCAATCATCGTGATTCACCTATAACGATGATCTCTAATAGGGATCTACATCTGAAGTGGAAAGACTATTCCATCATAGTCGGGTAAGTAGGTCTACAGAGAAGGAAGGCAAGGAACCTCCAGTATAGAATTCTCGATGAATGTTGGAGTTACCCTGGAATTTTTCCGAAGGGCCAATCAGTGACGTGGAAGAGGTTCAAAATGGAACCCATGAGGAGTGAACCACTGTCACTACAGAAGATTGAAAAAACTGTCTAGTACAGGAACAGTCTTGCACTTTTGCAAGAAATTGGGTTCCTACCATTTCTCCAAAACTTTGACGGTTTTGACATGGGTGTAGTGCTAGAATTTGCAAGAACGTTCAAGGAAGGCCGAGTTAGGGTCTGGTACTTCAAATTTAAAATCACTGAAGAGTTCATTTCGCAAGCCACAGGCCTGCCACTTACATGTGAGCGCTGGTTTAAGAAGGAGCGGTTGATAAAGAAGCATTGGTAGCGGTTCGTGGTTGATAAGAAGATTGAGGTCGATTGGAGAAAGGGATAGCGATAGACCACTTTGGTTGGAAAATGGTGATATTTACTATTTATATTACAAAATTTTATCACAGGCGAAGGACACTATACCTTGACATACTTATACCACCTTCAACTGCTGTCACATTTCGAGGCAAGGAAACTGATTAATTTCCCTTACTTCTTGCTCAGGAGCCTCGAAAAGATGGTGAAAAATATGCAGAGTGCGAGTGCAAGTCAGGTTGTAACCAAACTCTGCCACCATGTACTCATTATGATGTTGGTTAAGAAGAAGTTAGAGAAAAAGGGAATATCATTGGAGGCATTTCTAAAGGAATTTCGAGCAAAGGATTTAGAAAAACCTGCTAGCACAAGTGCAAGCAAAAAGAGAAAGACAGAGACATTGTCTCCTTCCAAGTGAAGAAGTAAAGGCTCACCAGTGCAAGCATAGAAAAGGGTCGTTGAAAACACTCCACCCGCAACAAAGACAAGGAAAATTAGGACCTCGTTGAGGAGGAAAATTGTCGGCCAAGGAACAAATTAGTCGGGATCCCCAATTGTAATCGATGACTCACCCCAAGTCTCCCCCACAGTACACAGTCTCTTGGTGCTTGCAGACGCAGTAGCAGACACTGTGGAGGATGAGGAGAATGAAGAAGATGATGTAATATTGTCAACATTCGTCAGCAGGCTAAGCAGCAGAAGAACAATGTCGACACCAAACACTAGCGAAGTCCAAGCAAAGGAGGATGAAGAAGAACAACATGAAGAATTTCCTAACAATTTTAGTGAACTGGAGGTGGAGACCCTTAATGATTTCGAGGACCAGGGCATTAAAGACCTTGCGGTTTTTTAAGGACAAGGCATTGATGACCCTGCGGGTTGTGAAGATCAGGGTACTGAAGACCCCACAATTTTTGAAGATCAGGGCATTAAAAACCCTGCGGTGTTCAAAGGACAGGGTACTAAAGTCCATGTGGTATTAGAATAACAGGGAATCGAAACCCCTATTGATTTGGAAGGACAAGGTGTAGGATCCCCTGAGAAAATGGGAGAGCAAGTTAAGAGCCCAGAGGAATTAGGAACACAAGGTACTAAAACCCCTGGCACAAAGATTGGTGAGGGTATCCAAACCATCAGCAACAACAAAACCCTGAGCATAGAAACCCTCGACAATCTCTTAAAGCATACTTTTGACAGTCTTGACCTTGATGCTAAGTCCATGGCAGAAAAGATGTTTTCTCCCGAAGATCTTAGTACATTACCGTCCACTCTCTTCCTTAATAGCATAATAGTGGACTTGGAGTAACAAGTCCATGACCTGGAAGTTCTAAACCAGGTCATGAAAGAGCAGAGTTGGCAGAAACAAAGTGAGGTGGAATTACAGGCTGATGTAAAGAAGCAGAAGCAGCAGGTAAAGGTGTGGAAATAATGGGATTCCAAATGATATAGATGCCTGAAAAAGGTAACTAAGAAGCTGGGAAAAGCCCAGGATAGGAAGCCAAATATAGTAAAGACAAGAATAAACATTGAAGTGTAGAATTGAGGTGCAACCACTCATTTTTGAAGGTTTTTTTGTAGAGGTAAAACGTTGGGTGAGGACACACAACAACTTAGGGATGGGAGGATGTTGGTATCCTAAATTTCCCTATTTTCTACCCCATTTCCATCAATATCAACCTCTATTTTACCTTAATACAAGACCCTTCGTCCCTACACTAGTACAAGATGGTTACCCTTTTCCTGCACATGCTCATAGTTTACATTAAGATTTGCTACAACACTTTATTAATCTTTTTATGTAGATTTCATGTTATTCACATATTCTTGCAACTCATATTGATTTCATAGAAGTAATCATGGAACGTAGTGTTAATAATGTATGAGTTGACTAGTGCAGGAAGATTCCTACACCACCATTGTCTGATATTCCGAGAGCTATCTTCCACAAAGACAGATCTCGATCTTCGAATCTGAGTTTAACTACTGATAAAATGAAGTAGGTGGCACACATCCAGGGGTTTTTCTCCAAAGATAGATCATGTCGCAACGAAGCTCATGTTGTTATAACCATTGGCCAAGTTTGTAATTCGGTTTCTAAGTCTGTTCGGTCAAAAGGCCTGAACCACAATTACCTGTAATTAGTGTAAATGGCTTAGATCCAAAGTATATATATGATGTAAATCATAGGTAGGAAAGCTAGCGAACCATCAGTTATTATTTTGTTTTATGTATTTTGTTATCACCTCATTCTGGGGCTGAACTGCTTCATAATGTAATTTGCCGAATCAAGTAAATACAAGAGGATCATTATAGTTTGCACACACAATGTGTAATTTCATCTTTGATGTGTTATTTGAAGTGTTGATCGCTTTTGTTCCTTAGAAGGGGAAAGAGTTGGTTGGCCAGGGCCGGGCCAACCGAGCTTGTTGACCACTCTCGCTTTTGTGATTTGGGAAGACAATGTGTTCATTTCATAGCAGTTATGTGATGAAATAGTTTAATCGTTAATCTTTGAGTTCTGAATTAAATTATCTTCTATAGCCTATGTGCGGAATGGATCCATAGTTTGCAGAGTATTTGTGTTCATTTCTGTTTATAAGATATCTTTTACGCATTTAATTTATTCTTTCTTTATGTTTTAATTCATTTTCGAAGAAGATCATGTGAGGAACTCTTTCCTTTACCAATGCGTGTTGTTGCTTGCACCGTGCTCAGTCATTCATTGCAGCAAACATTAAATCACTCACCTGAATTTTATTTCCCATTATTTCACAAGTGAATGAATCAATAAATCAAGTAATTGTTTTTGGTATTAAAAGTTCATCTCTAAAAAGATCTAGAAGCAGTTATATTAACTACCAAATTATACTTGCAAAGAATATCATTATTGTGGGTGAAGTACCAAAACTAGTTGACACATGTAAAGTACTTAGGCTATTGATTGATTATTTTGTAAGTGTTTTATCTCATGAAGTTTATTTCCATTATGAAGTTTAATGAGTTGAAGCATTTTCTTTCTCGCAGCTAGTTAATTCAAAATTCCATTATAGTTGCAATTCCTTTTCAACATTCGAAAGTAAACCAGAAACTAAGTAAAGGGAACCCTACTTCGAGGCAAGAGAAAGTCTCTTGACACCGGAACAGAGTGCTCCAAGCCCTAAGGCTTAGATCACCTTCACACAGACATAAGTCTTCAGTAAGGAAGATTGAATATACTCTTACACATAAATATTGTACCTGCACTAGTGTAAGCGAGATTGCAACTGTGCAAGGATAGGTTGTTTGTGTGGGAGAAAGATCAGAAGAAATGCAGAACTCTGCAAGGGCCCACTTGTCAGACTGATTATCATCCAGCTAGAGATTAACATAGTGTTTCATTCAGCATTTAATATTGTTTCTGTTGTGTGGAATTTCTTTACTTGATTTACTAGCAAATTGTCTTTTACATTCCAGCACTAGATTTGCCTTGGTGTAAATTGCCTTTCCAATTGTTTTCTATCTGATTTTGCAAAGCATTCCCTTCAAGAAGTAGGATTATAAATAGGAAAAGTTCATACCATTTCTGGCATTTCTTGTGCTTCATCTCTAAGTTTACGAAACCCTCGGATTGACAATTAAGTGTTGAGGAGTTTGCTCAAGTGCAATTCCTACACCCAAAACTCTACAAAATGAATAATGAAAAGAAAAATAATTGTGAGTGAATTTCCAACATGGTGAAACCCACATTTAGAATCCTTAAATCTGAAATGTGAGTATCATTGAAGATAAATTCACAATCAAAACTTAAAAATATTTGTAGCTTCATTACACTCATGCTAGTAGAATAAAAATATTAATAAAATGATATAAACGCAGCAAAGAAAAACATTTCTGCAATACCCCAAGAATTGGAATCAAATTGGTTTGTATTTTTCAATTTCATAATGATTCATTCATTACATTTTTTTCCTCATTTTATGACTTTGAACCCTTGAACCCTCACCCACTCTTGATGTCTCTTTTTTATTTTTTCCCTGTAGCCTAGTTTTTCCTTTATTAGCTACGTAACTACTTTTTAAAACGATTATAAAATTGTTTTCAACCTTTTTAAATTACAATATGTTTTTTTCTTAAAATGAGTCCCTGTAACTCTATTATAAAATATTAACAAATTTTAATATTATATATGTATTTAAATATATAATATTAAAATTATACTCCACAATTACTAAATTTTGTGCCACAATAAATAAATTTTAGTTACAAATGATGGATGTGGGCTCATTACTTTCGTTGTGCATACGTCATTCATAAAAAAAAAATAGTTTTGTAAAAATGTTAAAGTGCTCTTGGGGATGCACCAAAGTAGTTTGAGGAAAATAAGAGGGACCCCATGGGGTCAATGTTTGTTGTTATCACCAGATGGGTAGCTTGAGGAATCTTCTTTCAGGACCTTTGTTAATGTTATCTTTCGTGTATTTTTAGCTCCTGGAATCCCATTGGATTTGGGCATAAGCATGATGGACGGTCAATTTTTCCGGGAGGGGTTATGATTGTTGGTAATAAAAGTCATTCTCCAAATATAGCTTATGATAACTATAATCACTACCACACTTCGTCAAATAATTCTCAAGCTAGCCTCAATGTCAGATAGTCTAATTGTTAACATGTTTGGATACTGTAGCCAGATCCTGATGCCAACTTACCTCTCTCTTATGAATTTTTTGCCAGTGAAGTCTTCATCTCCTTAGGTCCCATATCTGATTGCAAAACTTTTGTATAGTAGAAGTTATCTAGTTGTCATATCATATTTGGAGACTCTGGATGTGCTACCTAATATTCATCAAGAATTAACAAAATTTCTTGAGCATAGGCTAATGAAAATGCAAGAATAAGGACCATTCCACCTTAAGAGAACATTTTAAATAACATTTTTAGATATTTTCTCTCCGATAGCTTTGGGCTAATGAAGTTGTACACCATATGTTGACTCAATTATACAAACATCAGGAGAGAATTGAGGATTTTCAACAACACTAAGGTGGTGATCTTGTTCCTGGGATATATCACTAATATATAATACATGCACCCTTACAATATCAACCATGAACATTGCTACACCCAACACATGTCATGTTTTGTAACACTAGAATTTGATGCTTTATTAACGCCCACCACAAAAGTTAGCTTTAAATGAGCATATTTTTGCTGCTAATTGTAACCATTAGGGAATGCACTAGATTGACACCCAAAACTACTACTACATGAATCATTCTTTGTAATATCCAAATCACCAATAGTGGAGGACCCATCTTCTCCACCAAGCACCTTTTCTAGAGGATTATCTGATGCACAAAAAAGTTCATGTAACTATAGAAACCCTAACAAAAGTGAGAGAGAGAGGCCCAAAACTTCGAACGTGTTCTTCTTCTGCTTATTTATCCTTTTTCAACTTCTATCTTGAGGAGATCGAACTTCCTTAAGTGAGTGTCCAAATGAGGTTGAGTTCCTTTTAATTTATAGGCTTGTGAGGGGTATGAATTTCTCTCTTTAGGCCGACTTGTCCTTCATGTAGGCCGACTTGCTATTTGTGCCATGATGAGGTATTGGAGCATCTTTTGACTCTATTTTGACTCAAATAATTTTTATTTACAATATGTAACATGCCCAAATGGGTCTTCAATACATGACAATGACTCAATTGACTTTATGACAAACTTAGAAGCACTCAATGGGTGCTTGACCTAAAAAAAAATTTATCTTGAGCATGGAACTCATGCCTCAAGAATAACAATAATAAATTTATTTTTCTCTTTTCATTAAATACATAAAGTCATATCCTCGATGGGGGTGTCCAATCGACCTAACACTTAACAAATGGGCCGCGTACAGAGCTTGTCCAACCTCCACGTGCTCCTTTATTCAAACAATGATGAGTCTAGCTAGCTCTAATTTCCCACAGGAGGATGCCCATTTCACACACGACGATGATAAATACACCAGGCTTCACAAGAATTCAAACAGTTGTTTGCTCTGGGTAATGAAGTGGGAGGTTGTAGAGAGAATTGGATCGTAGTTCTTGAATGCCCTGTCAAGGTCACATCAACAGGAACCTAGGGAATCTTTGGAATGGGATAGTCGTGAGAGATGTGAAATCTTGGCCAGGGATTTCCCTTACAATCCTGACACAAGTGAGGTGGTAGAGGTTATTTTCATATCCGTCTAGAACCTTAGGTCGAGTATTGAACAATTTGTATTGTCGATGAGGTTGGGGTCTCCCTTATGAATTCAATCCATTTCCTTACATAATTTGCATCAAAGCCCCTAGAGTTCCCACCTCTGCACTTTCGTTTGTCTTGGGCTTCAGGCTAGGTGGGGAGCCATTCCTTTCAGCTCTCCAGCGCTCTCTGCGGTATGTTAGCCAACTCGCTACCAACCTAGTGGGGAGAATTATGTGGTTTCATGGGTGGGAGTGCTTCTCGCGACCTAAAGGGGATATAGTGGAGTGCCTTCTGGTTTGGCATGCTCTAGGACGGTAATTTGGTGTCCTTTACACGTTTACTTATGTCTGTGTGGTTTGACTGATGTTTTAATTCGACAAGAAGGTATTTCAGAAGGATGTCTTTATGGTTCCACCTTCGCCCTTAGGGTCTATGTCGCTCAAACTCTCCCACCTTTTGGCAGTCTTGTCTTGCCTCCATGTCGTCGTAGTGGGTTCGTCCTCATCGGGGGGGGGGGGAGAAATTAATAGTCCAAAAGAGTGGAATAATATGAGAAATCATTCATCTTTGAACACCTTTACTATAAGGGAAATGAAGGAGGTAGTTGCTATCTCTCCTTCCCTCTCCTCAGGCCATGTGATTGCATTGGCTACCATGGATTATCTTGCGGCCTAGTTATGCAACATTCAGGTGAATATGGACATCCTACGGGAGCAGAGATACGACAACCGAAATGAGTTGGTAGCCTCCATCAATGACATATAGCACGTTCAGAATGAAATCCTGGACCGTCTAGACAACCTTTGATGAAAGCATCAATGCACTAATGACCACCTTCACAGTCTGGAAGCAAGGGTGAAGCATGTAGACTTCCACACGTATGAACACATAGGCTAATTTACTTCTCCTCTTGGTATTCCTCCCAACACACCTCCTTAATATGTTGTTTCCTACTTTGGTTTCTCTTGTGTTTTTTTTACATATGTCATTGATAATAGGCCTATCGAAAATAAAGACTGAACTCAGTTGTCCATGTTTCCTCAAGGCCCCAATCTAAAAAAGTTTGGTTGGAATGAGGGAGAGGCGCCAATAGAGATGAATTTTTTAATCAACTCCTTTTTGATAATATAATGAAATTTTATTGATTGACAATTTTTTTTATAAAAAATCATGATTACATATGTCATTATGAAGTCCAAACCTAGTTACACATTTCAACAAAAACTTTCATATTTTCACTTTCATTGTCTAATGGCTTTGGAATAAACCCAATATATTTGGAAAATGTTTATGCACATATGATAGTTGGTGAGCTTCCTCATTTGCTTGGGATGGCATAAATTGTCGAGCAGATCTGATGAATTGGAGTGGTGAAAGAGTGGTGAAAATTCTATCAAATATAGAAGTTGAAGGCCAAACATCAACAACCAACATTGCATCCTTGTAAGTCTAGGGCACGAACTTCTTGTAAGTTTGGGTAAAAAAGAACAATATCAAATCACATACATCAGCACTAATGGATTCCACATCCACATATGAAGGATGAATGAGGGGATCCATTGCTTCTCCTCCTTGCCCATGTTCTAGTAGCACAAACATTTGTGTATCTATAACAACATAGGCATGGGCTTCAGAAAGTTGTAAGCTCTTTGCGAAGATGAAGAAATAATGGCACCTTTTTCTTTGTCATCTTTTCATGTATGAATTATTTTCATTTAAATCCCACAGATTCTTTTTCCCCTTTATTTATTTTTCTTTTTGGTCCTTATGAAATTTTTAGTTTCCCCCTCCCGTATTGAAGTGGTGATTGAGATTTAGATTAATTAAAATTCCCCATAATAGTAGTGTCTATAGGAATAACCATAAGTTCAATTTTTCAAAATCATGCAAGATTGAGCTACAACAACCCCTAATTTTCCATGCAAGTCATCATATGGCACCCCATAAGGGTTTTGGGTCGGAAACGTTGGTCTCATAGGTCTCCTGATGAAATATAATCCTATAAACTACTCCAAAAGAGGGCTCTAGTTATTGTGCCTCCCTTCCCATGTCTCAAGCGTGATATAAACCTCTTATGGGCCTTGGGTTAGCTGCTTTGATCATGCTAAGTTTGCTAGGTCATGTTGGTCGAAGTGCATTATCTCGTGAATAATGTGGGGCAATGAACAAACTGCTGATGGTGTTGAGGGTGCCCATGGAATGAAATGAAGCTCAAACACATGATGCAGTCCCATGGCTCTCAACACATCTTCTACAAATGTCAATATGATCTTTTGGTAGGCTTGGGCCTCAATTAAGTTTTTCAGCTCATTATGAAACCACCTACCAGTTACATGTAAAATCCAATGCATTTCCTCACCATTAGGTACAATAATTCATTAGTGCATCTAAGCGAACCAAGCTTGTTAGCCAAGGGCACAAATGAGACTTCATAATGCAGTTCCCTTCCAAGTTTGTGGCTTTAAGCATGTTGTCACGTGGAATGGGTTATACTTGCGGACAAATCTAACCTTCCTAGGAGTCTATGACTCTCTAATGACAAACAAACCAAATAAGAGCTATCCTTCTCTAGATACA
>APFE030261538.1:116263-153705 GCA_000404065.3 Pinus taeda
GCCTTTTGACCTTTACAGGGGTACGCACCCAACCTTTAGCTTACAGAGCGTATAAATACGCAAGTCTAGTGTATTTGGAGTGCGTACACGCAGGCAAGGTAGAGAGAATCTGCGTACCCAGAGATAAACATGTTTTGAAGTGACTTTCTCTCTCTTTGAAGTTTTGACATGAAGAGCAGAGGTATGGGGCTTGACAAAGAGGACAATGTGGCTATTGATGAGGCCACATACTGCAGATAGTCAGGGTGACAAAATTCAGTGTAACACATGTAATAGTGTTACCTACTATGTAGGAGTGACTAATAAATAACCCTATTAAGTGTTCCCAACCCTTAGAGGGGAAGACATGTCCAAGGTACATCTTTCGATTGATAGGGGTCATGTGAAGAATTATGAGGTGGATAGGGGCACAAGGGTCATAAAGCCAAATGCCATGGGTTTAAGGGTGGTAATGATGAGGGATGTCCACATATTTAGGTGTATAGATGTAAGAGGGAGAAATAATATATATATGAGTTACCTCGACCTTTTTTCTTCCAACCTTCTTCATTTTCCTTTTTCCTTTTCTTGATTTTTCTTTGTATTACTGCTTGGGGCTCTAAGAGATGAGAGAATGTTGTGTATGATATAAGTAGTTATTACCCCCTTAAGGTGAGGTGGTTCATTGCCCACCAAGAGTTGGGATATGAATGGGTTTCTTAATGATGTGGGGCACCCTTGGGGCCCTAGGAACTAGCATGATGGCCATAATGAAGGGGTAGAGCTCATGTTTAGTTTTTTTTTTCCATGTGTTAATATAATGTCTCAACCATCTTTTAACTTTTATAATATTCTTTTATTTTATTTATTTCTTGTGGCCATGATATGCTTCTAAGTTTCTTTTTGGCTGCATCTAACATTTCTAGGCTAGACATAAACATGTGTATAAGGGAAGGCGGTGTACTAGTTCCTTGTGACCTAGATAGGGAATATGATGAAATAGGGTTTGTAATGTGTGGAAGGGAGTGAGAAATATGAAACAAGAAAATGGGACCACGATACCAAAATTAGGGTTTCCAAAGTAGTTTCCTTCCCGAAGTTGTAATCCAATAAGAGAGATCCCATATGACTATGATTAAGGATTAAACCCCCATTTGAGGTGAGGGAGCAAAACTATAGTCAAAACCCTTCCTTATTCCAAGTCACCTAATATTCCATGCCCAATTATGCCTAAGGAAAAATAAGCATAAGCACTAGATTGCATAATGAAAAACATACCTTTAGGATTGGATTTCCCACCTTCAAACATATGCTCTCAACAAATCGGCGAGGGGAAAAATAACTGGATTAGGGAGTGTAGATCAAATTACATAACACATCTACTACATCGGTGGCTACTGGGGGTTGTTGGTTGTCGTCTAAAGACAAATCTAGGAGAAAATTTCTCCTATGGGGTTACCTACTTTTGATGGGTAACATCTAGCTCCAACTGAGACATGAGCTCACTAGAGAGTGCATGAACCATGTACTCTAATAAGAGGTCATGCGAACATTAACAATCCCCTAGGACCGTAGACCTATATCCTACACATCACATATAATTTTGGAAACATATGTCCTAGGCATACTTTTATCACCCATGTTTTCATCAAATAATAAAACCATATAGGAAAGAAAATATATTCTATGATGCAAATATAATCTACATGCACCTTATTCTAGCAAGAGAACATGATATGATGATAGTAGCTATGCAAAATCATGATGCTAAGTATGGTAATATAGCTAGTGTAACCAACATATCACTAAATCAAGATCATTTTTTCTACCCCTATGATCAATTATTATATACATTTGAAGAAAAACACGATAATTGTTAGACTCATATGCTAGGTCACAGGGGTAGGAGGTGGGAAAATAAGATGACTATGATTGATGTAAAGGGGCCATGGGAAAAGGGAAAGAATATGAATTAGGCTAGACCCATCAGGTCATTTCATCAACCCTAAATATGGAAAATTCAATAATCAAATTCAACAATGCTATCTTAAAATGTTCCATATGTATGGAAACTTGCTTGATGTCCCTAGGCTTATGTTGCAAAGGGGAGGGGAAAGAAGAATCACAACAAGAAGGTATCTCCCTACTACAATCATACTAAAAAGGGATCATATCCCTATTGTTGGGTGATAAAAGGTGTCTTTTGAACTCCTATTTATCCTACATTAATTATCAACCTAGGGACGATTTTTTATCTCAAGAGTGTACTCAGTCTGAGGCGGTCACTTTCTCAAGAGTGATGTTTTGTAGTATAGTGCTTTAAAATGCAAAGATAAATGAATGTTGGAAAAAAAATCTAATTGGAACAACAAGAAACTAAAATGTTCTGTAACTAAATCATTCACTCAAAAAATCATCAGTCGAGGACTTAGTAATGATAACTCTATCCCCTATAAACTGATGCAAATGAAAATCAATCATAGGCAAGATCTCCAATCTGAGAACTTAGACAACAGTAGTCAGTGTCCTTTACAATTTTAGATCCTTCAATCCACACTAAAGCAAATAACTGGAAATAGCAATTCAATTGACAGAAAAGGAACAACAACTAAGTCTATTGAAAAACTAAACAACAAAGATTGATTTATCATAAATGAATTAAACAACATAGTTTATCTTAATAGAAATGAATTGAACAACAATCTTAATCCAACGGAACAACAAAGAAAATCAACTGGAAACACATGGCGACTATAAGTTAAACTGAATTAGCAGTCTTATTCTAGCAACATGAACATTAATCGCAGGTATTAAAGGAATGACAATCACACTTATAATTGAACAATAACTTAATTGAACAGCAATCACAATTATAAGTGAGCAACAATTAAATGAACAACAATCTAAATTAGACAACGCAGTATTAGATCAGAATGAACAACAGGACATTTCAAGTTATAATTAATAATTTTGTCACCAACTCAATCCAATTATGATTTCGATATAACAGAGCGATTTCGTGAAATGTTCATAACAAAAGATTACCGAATACAACGAATTAAGGAAATGCAAAGGAAATCAAACCACACAAGATTGTAATTGTAAAATAGTGATACAAGAAGCAGGTGAATCCACCAGGGCCAGGCCCTTAGCCACTAGTGAAGCACCACTGAGTTTACTCCAGGATCAGATAATGGAACAACAACTGAGTTATATATTAATCATGCGTGGCAAAGTTTACAGTTATTGCTCTTCAAAAAGAGTCGATGATCAAAGTTGAGATTACAACAGTAATTTCTGAAAATCAAAATCTCCCCCCTGTCTTTACAATCACTGCCCCATTTATAGTGAGCAGGCGAATACATCAAGGTTGTAGATAACCTTTAAAGTAGCGATCCCTCAGGATCAAAAGATCCTAAGGGCTTCGCTTAATCTTATATTCTTCAATTATCTTCTTGTCCTCTTGGGCAGACACTCTGTTTTCTCCTTCTTTTCCTCAATTTTGTGCTCCAATTTTGATCTCCTTGTTTGGACATGGTTTCCTAGCAGAGGAACAACAGTTGCTCTGCTTTTGTCTTTACCTTCTGAATAACAGTTTTCCAATTCTTTCCTTTTCTGTATAAAAAAGCACAATAATTGATTAATTGTATTAACCACTACTTTCCCATTTCGACTATAATCTTTTATCATATTGCTAGTTTTTAGAATAAAAAGAATTATGTTGAAAGGGAAAGATAAAGAAATGAATGGAAAAATCGTATCTTTTCCCTTGCTCACCACACCTTCTTGCTTACTCTTTTTCATGCCCTCATGAAAACCATATATTTTATGTGCAAAGCAGTTAGAGAGTAGGTTGGAGAGGGGTTTTCAGTAAGGGGTCTACAACCATGATTTGCAGCTAAAACTTCAAAAATGGCTCCTATCTACCCCTCAGGTAATTCGTATATAGCCTTATATCCTACTGCAGGATACCAGATAATGGGGCTTCGAAATCTACAACCTAGCCAAAGTGGGCCTTCTCTCAAGATGAGGTTACTATAGGTAATCAGGTGATCGACAGCTAATTTAAAATTTTTATAATTGAAGGGTTCTCTGTCCTAGATATTTCGATTGGAAGTCTTCCATCAGAGTTTAGCTACTACTATGGCAGGGTCTTTGATTGAAAGGAATTATTCTACTCCTCTCTAGACAAATGCTTTATGGATGATTCCCAAAATCTGGATCACACCCTCCTTTTTCATTAGGCTTTTATGCTTAGCCCACAATTGCAATGGATTTTTCAGATCACCTCTAACCTAGAGGTCCATTCTATTTTCTTGTCTCTGAAAAGTATTATGGACCTTGAGCCACTTTATCTGGTTAACAACAAATGAGATGAATTCTTGAAGCTGGATATCGCCCACAAAAGGACTGGGATTCTTTTCCATTTCCTCCTCCAACACAAAATTATGCAAATAAAATTCACATAGCAATCACTAAACTTTCACTCCATAATGTTTACAGCGATTTATGAAATCATTAATAGTTTTTAACTTTATAGGTACCCCTACCTTGGCAGCCTTAATTTTTAACTGTAAATACCTTTCTAACAAAAACAAAGCATAATTTTTGGCAGGTGCCCTGCATGCTAGAACATCAGTATATATAGAATAGAGGGTATCCATTCAACTTACGACTGATTTTAGCTTATTTGTTACCTTTTCAACTTTTTCCTCTACCTTCTGACATTTATCAAAGGCCTCACTTTCTGATGCATTGATGTTCTTAAATTGCTGCTGTAACTTTTGGTATTTCTCTTGAGGAACAGTCTCTTCTGTGAGTTTTCCTATCATCTGTTGAGCCTGTACCAAATCCTCTTGGAGTTTCACTATCCTAGGATCATTGTCCATCAAAACATTTTTGGGTTGTATATCTACCTGCATCTTCTTATTCCGATATTTGATTCCTATATTCTGTGTTTCCTTCTCATGAGATGTTTGGTTAATTGTGACACTAGAGGACAATGCCTCTATATGAATGTCATTGTCGCACACGGGTGGACTTTTTGTTTGGGTTGCTGCGTTCGTAACAACTTTATGCTGTTCCTTGTGGTCCTGAATGACAATGGGCTTCTTTTGAGTTCCCTTGGTCCTCATTTTATGGGGTTTCATTTGGGTGGCTATATCCCTTGTTCTCGGGATTTTCTTTGAGGTTTTCCCCTTTTTAGGACTCTTATTTGTTGTCTAAGTTGTTTTACTACATTTAGTAGCCTTTGTTGTTCCTTTCACAACCTCTTGATTTCATTCATCTTCTTCTTCGAAGGAACAGTTGTTTCCATTCGTAGGCCTAGGCTTTGTTCTTCCGGGACTGTGTCCTTGCCCTGGCTTATCTCTGCTTGGAACACCTCTTCAGTGTTGTCGTTATTCTGATCAAATTTCTTAGGTGAGGTAACCCTGGTTTGATCTACCACTTCCTAAGTGGCCTCTTCGTATGCTTCATCTTCATCATTCATCTCCTCGGATGCACTCTTAATGTGAGTAGAGTGTTCTTGTGATTGTCCTGCTTCATTGTCGAGGTTGAGTGGGCTGTGGGTTAGATATACTCACCTATATTGGCCAAAATTTGTGCCAATTCATCTTCTTGCAGAGGGTTTTGTAATGGGCTTCTGCTGGAGGCTATGTTGCTTCATCCCCTTCTTCCTCGTCAGAGTGCTCAGTTTCCTCCTCCGGTTCCTTTTCCATGTTTTCTTCTAATTCTTCTTCCACGTTTTCCCCTCCTTTGAGTTGTGGGGGTTGCTCATCTTTGGTGCCCTATACTTCTAAGAGCTGGCTACTGTTATCTTGGAGACTTCCAAAGATTCCCCTGCTTCTCCTCAACCTAGATGACTGCGTACACTTCTATAGTTTATTTGATGTGTTGGTAGTTCTTTGTTGTTTCAGGGCTAGTAAGGCCAATCCCCCTACTAGTTCTTCCCAACTACTTTGCTGCTGAACAAGATTGTGGCTGACTATTAACCAAATCAAACCATGATGACTTACTACTGTTTCTATGTGAAGGGATTTCATTATACTTTGAGCAGTGTCATGCAATAAAAAATTTAAATATGCAGGCAAATTTACAACACATTTTTGTCTTAACACTGCTAATAATTTGAGATGATGCGGTCTTACCACATCTTTTCTCTCATCGCATGTGATATAATTTTTCACTATTCTACCCATGGTTCTCCCAGAGTTGCAGGCAAGACTCCTTTTCCTTTAACGGTAAGGTTCTATCCTTCATCCCGAAAGATGGCTATGGCGTCTCGAAGTCTCACTTTTTTCTAGGTCCATACTAGTCCAACTGCCAGTAATCTAGATACTTCAATAGTTACTACCTCTGTTACCGTTATTCGCCTTCCACTCACCATGGAATAATCTTCCTGCAAATTCTAGAGAAATTCAATGGCCACATTTTCATGGGACTGCTATAGCTATGTAAGGTAATTGATCCATCCTGCTCTTTCCAGAATTGCTCATGCAGTGTCGGAAATTATTAGCACTTGTGGTTCACTGTGTACTGATTGGCCTCCCATTTCATCTATGCTTAGCACTGTATTAAAATTTGCAGAACAAAACATGAAAATAGCAATGGAACAGTAAAACTGTGTATATATTCGAAACATTAATATCGTTAAAATTTTCTGTCTCCAAGATCTTATGAGGTCTCAATACCTCTGAGTAAAGGATTGACACATATACAAGAATATTTCGGAAGTTTCCCACCCCCCTGAAGAATGATAGGTCACCCTCGACCATACCAATGGAAAAGCAACGTACTAGACGATAATCATATAGTAAAAAAGGAACGGTGTATATATTCATGGCATGATTGAAAAAGTAGGGAATTACTAAAATCGAGGCTTATGATGAAAATCACAAATAGATATAGAAATCCTATGAAATGATGCAAAAAATAGGGGAGAGGACAACTGACATAAGTAAAAGTGTTTATGCTGTCATTATCCACTTAACCATTATGATTCATTTTTAAACAATATTTGATGTGTAGTAGGTTCGAAAGGATTTTAGAACATACTCTCATTTGAGATCAAGATAAAGATATAAGAAGTGGGTTTATAGTAACTATTGATGTGTAGTAATATGACATCAATACCATCAACAGAGCTCTGTTTCCCACAGGTGTTCATAACCTTGTCAAAGTTGCTTTTTTCACCCTTGGAACGATAATCCTTTATGTATGCCTAGGAAAGTGATTTTTGAGAGAATGGAGGCCGTTGAGTTAGCTTGGTAACCAGATGAGTCTCGATGCCATTCACCAAGAAGAAATGAAAGGTGGGCAGGTCGGCTCATGATGAGACCTCCTATTCCAAGGGATTTTATTGTTCTTATGGGCCTCTTGGATCATTCCCTGGTGTGGTGTTCATAATGGGAATGCTACTTCATTGCTTCCTTATGAACATGGTAGGCTGGCTCTTGATGAGACCCCCTATCCTCCATCTACCAAATCATAGAATTGTTAGTGATCATATAGATATTATTTTCTCTTTTCTTTTTCATTTATATAGCACTTCCTATTTATATATAGAGGATGGCTCATCACTCCTTAAGAGTAGGGATAGTGGAAGAAGTCTGAATATCTCAATAAAGAAAATTATACCCTTATTCTTATTCGATAATAATAGTCAAAGAGATTTATGAGGAGTAGAGACGAACTGACATGATAAAAATAATCAATCACTTAGTTTTAGTAGAAATAAAAACAACAAAGTGATATAAATAGTTGTATCCTTTCCCCCCTTTTCTTATCAATACCAAGCAGTTTCTATAAGAATAGCGATTTTTCTTTTGTTTGTTGATTTCAGTATCCTCTAGTTTTGCATTCTTACATGAATTTATATTTATGCTATGAAGGGATCATGACAAATGAACCATTATTCACAAGAAATTCTCAGAATTATGTTCATACAAAAATGCACTCAAACAGTGTTGTTCCTTAGATGGAACAGCTGTTGTTCCTTAAAGGGAATAGAAAAAATGCAATATGGTGGAGGTGTTGTTCCTTTAAGAGGGACAACAAAAATGAAATCTAGCAGAAATGTTGTGCCTTTGAAAAGGAATAGCAAAAAATGTGAAAGTGTTGTTCCTTTCAAAAGGAACAACAAAAATGCGGAAGTGTCGTTCCTTTGAAAAGGAACAACAAAAATGTGAAAGTGTCGTTCCTTTGAAAAGGAACAACAAAAATGCGGAAGTGTTGTTCCTTTGAAAAGGAACAACAAAAATGCAAAAATGCGAAAGTGTCATTTCTTTGAAAAGGAACAGCAAAAATGCGGAAATGTTGTTCCTTTGAAAAGGAACATCAAAAATACGAAAGTGTTGTTCCTTTGAGAAGGAATAGCAAAAATGCGAAAGTGTTGTTCCTTTGAAAAGGAACAGCAAAAATGTGAGAGTGTTGTTCCTTTGAAAAGGAACAACAAAAATGTGAAAGTGTTGTTCCTTTGAGAATGAACAACAAAAATACAAAAGTGTTGTTCCTTTGAGAAGGAACAACAAAATTGCGAAAGTATTGTTCCTTTGAAAAGGAACAACAAAAATTCAGAAGTGTTGTTCCTTTGAAAATGAACAACAAGAAAAAAGTTTGTACAGAAAGTAGTTTATAGAAGAAGGAAAGAAAAACTTATATACAAAATTTGGAAGCAAAAGATTTATTCAGTGAACTAATGCCAAGGAAGGATTATTTGCCTTACCAAGAATCTGCATATCAGAATCTTCCCGTAGCTGCTGGTAAAAGGATTCCCGAGTAAGCGGTTTATGGTACAGTCGCACTTGATAATTGTTTGCTTTAAACAAATGTCTAGATCCATCTATAGTAGTTAAAGTAATGGTGCCATTGTCATGCACTTTTTGTATTTCATACGGTCCAAGCCATCGACTCTAGAGTTTTCCTGAAAAATCCTGAAACCTGGAATTATATAGGAGTGCCCAGTCTCCTTCATGGAAGATTTTATTTTTTATTAGGGCGTCGTGCCATTTTGCTCTTTGCTGTTGAATTACTGCAGTGTGCTGAAGAGCCGAGAGCCTGATTTCATCTAGCTCGTTAATTTGTTGTAATCTGTTAGTCTGGGCCTCATTTAAATTCAAAACCACTTTCTATGTTGTTCTTAATGTTTGTATCTCAAATTCTATCGGAAAGATGGGTTCTTTCTCAAATACTAGCTGATATGGTGAATGGTCGGTGGTATTTCTCCACGTTGTTTGGTATGCCCATAAGGCTTCCAACAATCTTGAAGCCCAGTCACGTCTATGTGATGCAACTCTTTTTGTAAGTATTGCCTCTATCACTTTATTCGTGATCTCTACTTGGCCATTTTCCTGCGGGTGGTAAGGGGTTGTAATTTTGTGCCAAATGTGGTAGTTTTTTAATGTTGAATCAATTTTATTACCTACAAATTACGACCCTCCATCTCTAATTATGTCCCTCGGGAGGCCATATTGCACAAATATTTGGAACAAGAAATGAATCACAGAGTCCTCTGTAGCTCTTGGTAGTGCCTTTGCTTCAACCCATTTGGTAACATATATTATTGCTACCAATATGTATGTTTTCTGATTTGATGATGGGTTAATCGGACCAATAAAGTCAAATGCCCAGCGCTTGAATGGCTCAATTACTAACTGCAACTGCAAAGGCATTTCATCGGATTGCCCAGGGCATCCTGCCCTTTGACAACTATCACAGGCATGTACAAACTTCTTAGCATCTTTAAAGATTGTAGGCCAGTAACAGTTTGTTTGTAAAACCTTGTGACTAGTTCTACGGTCTACGAAATGTCTGCCACACGGTCTGTCATGACAAGCTTTCAGAATGTCAAATATTTCGTCTTCGGAAACACATCTTCTGATGTGCATATCTTCCCCTATATGAAATAGGTAGCCCCTAATCCATGAAAATCGGGTGCTGTGCTGTACAATCTATTTTTGTTCATTGGGGGTTAGATGCTTAGGTAATTTACCTACTACTAAATAATTTACAACATCAACATACCATGGTGTTCTGACAGTAACAACAAACAAATGTTCATTTGGGAATTGATATTCGATTGCTGCTGCGTCTGTTGGCTTCGACATTCATGAGAGAAAATCATCTACATGATTCTCTTTTCTAGGTTGATCTTTTATTGTGATGTCAAATTCCTGCAACAAAATCAACCATCTTGTTACTCTACCATTTGTAACAGGTTAAGTTGCTAAATATTTTATGGCAGAGTGATATGTATATAAAACAAATGGATATCCAGTGATATAATTCCTAAATTTATTTACAACATGTATTACAACTAAAAACTCTTTTTCAGTTACAGTATAGTTTAACTCAGCAGGAGATAGATTCTTGCTGAGATAATAAATTGCATATGGCTTTTTATCTTCTTCTTGCCCAAGAACTACTCCAATAGTTGTATCTGAAGCATCACATGAAATTTGGGAATCCCAATTTGGGCCCCTTAATACTAGGGTTGTTGATACAAGCTTCTTTAGATCCTCAAAAGCACGATCGCACTTATCTGTCCAAATAAAATCAACATTACCTATTAGTGCATATAAAGGTGCAGCAATCTGAGAAAAATGTTCTATGAATCTTTCATAATAACCAGACAATCCCATAAAACTGCGTACCTCTGTTTGTGTAGTAATTGTAGGTATTAACAAGATTATCTTAATTTTAGTTGGGTCTACCTGTATCCCAGTTGCTGAGATATAATGACCCAGGATAAGTCCTTCAATCATCATCATGTGGCACCTTTCATGGCTCTCAAGCAAAGTCTAGTAGTGATACATCTTTGCAACACTTTTTCCAGTGTTTGTAATGCAGCCTCAAAATCATCCCCAAAGGGTGTAAAATCATCCATATAAACTTCGAGCCCTTCATTTATTAAATCTGAAAAAATTCTTAAGATAGCGCTTTGAAATGTGGTAGGGGCATTGCATAGGCCAAAGGGTAAGACTCTGTAAGTGAATGTTCCCCATGGACAGGTAAAAGTAGTTTTATCTTGGTCTTCAGGGGCAATCTGAATCTGATTGTATCCACTGAATCCATCTAGGAAATAAAAGAATTTCTTTCCTGCTAATGAATCTAATACATGGTCAATGAATGGAAGGGGAAAGTGATCTTTTTGTGTTGCTTTGTTCAATTCTCAGTAGTCTACACATATCCTCCATTTTCCATTCTTCTTTGGCACCACTACTAGTGGAGAGACCCACTTGTTATCGAAGATTGGATAAATAAAGTTTACATCTAAAAGTTTTTGTAACTCAACTTTCACAATGTCTTTCAGGTGAGGATTCAATCTCCTTTGAGGTTGGCGAATGGGCCTAGCACCTTTTTCCGTATATATGTGGTGTGTGCATAGCTGGGGGTCAATTCCCTTCATGTCTAGGTAGTCCCATGCAAAGGCTTCCTTATATTTTCTTAGAAGTTGGACCAGTTTTTCCTCTTGTTCAGCTGTCAGATTTTTGTTAATGTTCAGAGTTTTTCCTGGTTCGATTTCTATAGTTTTGCTATTGTAAACAGAGGTAGTCGGTATAGATTTATCATGGGTGTCTTTGAGGGGATCTTCTTCTAGTTCATTATTGAATGCTGCTTCTATCATATGGCATTGTACATGGGATTTGGATTCGGATTGGTTGATGAAGTTGTTAATGATGTCATCCTCTGTTTGGTCTTTAAATTCGAGGGCATCTTCTATAGTTAATGGTGATCTAATGTTTTCTATGAGATATGATACAGGTTATTTGTTAGTTTTTATTATTGTTAGGCTTGGCTGGGCTGGAGGGTATAGAGCTAAATTCTTGACATTACTCCCTCTAGTAATAGTCATACTACCTTGTTGGCAGCCAACGTAAGCATCAACAGTTGCTAGCAAAGGTCTACCTAAGATTAAAGGGTGTCCATCTAGCCGGTTTTTGTGATTAATTATCAGAAAGTCTACAAGCTATTCACAAGAGTCTGTAGAGACCATTACATCATGTAATGTGCCTTTTGGTTTGACTACCAATCAGTTAGCCAACTCCAATAAGGTTTTGGTTGGATCTAATGATGTAATACAAAGAGTTTAACAAGTGGTGGTTGTTAAAATATTAATTGCAGCTCCTAAATAAACTAAGTCATTTGGAAAGGAGTGTCCATTTATTTGCACCTAACTATAGGATTCCCTGGGTCCTCATATTTTACAGGTGCCTCTCTTCCTAATAGTAACTCAGATAGGGCATCGACAACTTGGACGGTTAGGTTAGTTTTTATTCTCCTCTTTGGCTTTTTTATACATAACTCTTTGATGGTTTTTGCATAGATCGGGATATCTTGAATAGCCTAGAGGAGTGGGATCTTTATACACAAATTTCTTAGTTCTCCCAAAAGATCAAAGTTAGGATGTTCTATTGGGCGCAGTATGATTAGTCATTCTAGGAATGGGGGAGAAGAAGTGGTTGCTTGGTCGTGAGTTTGTTGTCTAACCACATTCTTTTCTTGTAGTGGTTGTTATAAAGGTAATGGATTTTCAACTTGAGCATTTTTATCTCCCTCAGTTTCTATTGGCCCAGACCTTAATTGAAGGTCATTGCACTCCCTTAACTCAGTTTCTAGTTCTGGTGCTACGATTATTTGAACAGATTGAACCAGTCCATTATTAGGGTTTGGGTTGGGTTGGGCTGGGAGTTGCGGTCTTAAGCTGGTCTGATGATTTTATTGCAATGTATATGGTGCTGGCAATGTAGGTTGAGGGAGAGGAATCGTTCCAGCTGGCTGATTCATAGGTCTTTGCCAGTTCGACTGCCAGGTTTGACTTTGCAAGATGGAGAGTGACCATTGTGTCGAATATGCATTATTTTGCAAAAATGGTGGACAATAAGGGAAGTTTGGCCAATTGGTTTGATTTTTTTGATTTGGCCATGGTGATGTAGGAAATGTCTATTGTGACCAGCTACGGAAAGGTGGCTAATTTTGCCACATTCCATTATATTGTTGAGCATTATACTGAGGAGACTAAAAAGAAGAGGATGGATCAACAAGCATACCTATTTTTCGTGGCTGCCATTGACGACGATGATTGAGTAGGTACACTGGTTCTATTTCTTCTTCCGCTTCCTTGTAGACTGCTTTCAAGCCCGGAAGTGAGGGACAATTTTCTGTGGAATGGTCTTTCGTGCAGATGGCACAGACTTGGACTGTATCCAGTGGGCACTCTTTATGGTTGTGATTCTTTCTACAACTTGGGCAGAATATTGCCGGATTTTTCTTTCTTTTGTTTAGTTTGCATAATGTCAAGTTGCATTGTTAGAGTCCCTAGAATATCAGTTTTGAAGTCTTCCAGTAGATTCCCAATTTCTGCATGGGTTACACCTCCACTGTAGATCTTGTTGTCCCTTGTGATTATGTCATGTTCTGCTGGTTTTAGCCTCGTGCTGCCTCTCGAACTCCTGATACACAAGTCAATAATGTCAGCAAATTTTTCTTGATAAATGTCACCCTTCCCCATAATATTTAGTGTTTCAACCCATTGTTCCTTCATTCCTTTAATTAATGTAGTTTTTAACACATTGTCAAGTAAGGGTAATGATGCATAAGGAGATCTCTGAAGATTATATTGAAATCGTTCAACATATTCTTCCAGTGTATCATTAGGTATAGCTACCATCTGAAATATTTCATCTTTTAATTCTCTGGACCTATAGTAATCCTAATACTTTTTTAGAAAGGTAGCTTTCATTTGATCCCAATCGTTTATAACGCCTCCACCTAACCCCATAAACCATCGTAGAGCCACTCCCTTTAGTGTGGAGGGAAACAGTTTTAGTTTTTGAGGGTTTGTTGTGTAGTCATACCCCTGGCATAATGCATCGAATTCAAATATAAATGCATCGGGTCTTCCGATGTTAAACCATGGAATGTAGGGATATGTTGCAGAGGTATGGCTTTCATAGGTGCGTTTACTGCAATGTCCACAATGGGATATTGCAGTGTTGAGGTTTGAGGTGTTTGTTGATTTTGGGCCATTTGATCGAATATATGCCAATGTCCTTCTAGGATTTCTAGGGAATTATTCCTACGTTGACTAGAAGGAATGACCTTAACAACACTTCCTTGGTCTGGGATAATAAGAGTTCCTTGTTGAACTAATATTTGGGGAGATTTTGGCTCTTCAGATCCTTTAGCTTTGTTTTGGATGATCTTGACAACACTTCCCTTCCCTAGAAATGACGCCAAAATGTTGGGCGATAAAAGGTGTCTTTTGAACTCCTATTTATCTTACATTAATTATCAACCCAGGGACAATTTTTTATCTCAAGAGTGTACTCAGTCTGAGGCGGTCACTTGCTCAAGATTAATGTTTTGCAATATAGTGCTTTAAAATGCAAAGGTAAATGAATGCTAGAAACAAAATCTAATTGGAACAATAAGAAACTGAAATGTTCTATAACTAAATCATTCACTCAAATAATCATCAGTCGAGGACTCAGTAATGATAACTCTCTCCCCTGTAAATTGATGCAAATGAAAATCAATCATAGGCAAGATCTCCAATCTGAGAACTTAGACAGTGGTATTCAGTGTCCTTTATAATTGTAGATCCTTCAATCCACAGTAAAGCAAATAACTGGAAATAGAAATTCAATTGATAGAAAAGGAACAACAACTAAGTCTACTGAAAAACTAAATAGCAAAGCTTGATTTATCATAAATGAATTAAACAACAGAGTTTATCTTAACAGAAATGAATTGAACAACAATCTTAATCCAACGGAATAGCAAAGAAAATCAACTGGAAACACATGACGACTATAAGTTAAACTGAATCATCAATCTTATTCTAGCAGCATGAACATTAATCACAGGTATTAAAGGAATGACAATCGCAGTTATAATTGAACAGTAACTTAATTGAAGAGCAATCACAATTATAAGTGAGCAACAATTAAATGAACAACAATCTGAATTAGATAGCGTAGTATTAGATCAGAATGAATAATAGGACATTTCAAGTTATAATTAATAATTTTGTCACCAATGCAATCCAATTATGATTTCGATATAACTGAGCGATTCTGCGAATTGTTCATAAACAAAAGATTACCGAATACAACAAATTAAGGAAATGCAAAGGAAATCAAACCACACAAGACTGTAATTGTAAAATAGTGATACAAGAAGTAGGTGAATCCACCAGGGTCGGGCCCTTCGCCACTAGTGAAGCACCACTGAGTTTACTCCAGGATCAGATAATGGAACAACAATGGAGTTATATATTAATCATGTATGGAAAAGTTTACAGCTATCGCTCTTCAAAGAGAGTCGATGATCAAAGTTGAGATTACAAAAGTAATTTCTAAAAAATCAAAGTCTCCCCCCTATCTTTACAATCATTGCCCCACTTATAGTGGGCAGGCAGATACATCAAAGTTGTATATAACCTTTAAAGTAGTGATCCCTCAGGATCAAAAGATCGTGAGGGCTTTGGTTAATCTTCTATTCTTCAATTATCTTCTTGTCCTCTTGCGCAGACACTCTGTTTTCTCCTTATTTTCCTGAACTGTGTGCTCCAGTTTCAATATTGTTGTCTGGACATAGTTTCCTAGCAGAGGAACAACACTTGCTCTGCTTTTGTCTTTACCTTCCGAATAACGGTTTTCCAAATATTTCCTTTTCTGTATAAAAAACACAATAATTGACTAATTCGTATTAACCACTAATTTCCCATTTCAAATATAATATTTTATCATATTGCCAGTTTTTAGAATAAAAATAACTATATTGAAAGGGAAAGATAAAGAAATGAATGGAAAAATCATACCTTTTCCTTTGCTCAACACCTATCATTTTGTTTATGGTGTTGGATGTCGCTAACATACAGTGGATCTCCCCGATATGAGGACTCGATTAGACCTCACACTGTTTTGTGTAGGAGTCCCATTTGGTTATATGGTCCAGCCACCAGTATGAATGGTTTAGAGGTGCGCCTTGGTTACAACACATACAAAAGGGATAATAAAAATCTCTTTGGGGTAGCAAGTACATAATCTTTGTGTGACATCAAATGTAGAATGTAAAAGAATCTTCCACGATTGTAAAGAGAGATGAGCCTCCAATTATGGAAGTTATAGTACTATCCTAAGAGAAACTCACGAGTAGAAGGATAAAGACTTATTGATTAACCCTACAAATGTGTTCATATAACAAGCAACAATCATAAAATCATAACAAAAATCATTCAACAATATCCATATCTAAGCAATGGAATAGTTCATTAGTCTTAGTATGTGTTATGCCAACATATACAACAAACATATAAATCAATCTGGACTTAAATAGGAATGCAACAAATTCTAGAGATAACCATAAACACAGATATGTAGTGGAAATAATACTTCATTTCATTAATGTAAAATACTAAAATATGCTTAAAAACAGTAATGGAAATAAACCAGCTAGGGCAATGGTAGCTTATCTCTGAGAAGCGATGTGGTGGCTACATGCCTCTGAACTGTGTTACAATGAGGCTCGAAGGCCTATTTATTGTTGAGAAACAATTAAAAACCCTTCACATTCCAAAACCTAACCCTAGAAGATGAAACGCCAAACTGTGGGCCCCGTTTGGGTAAATTGGTACATCAACTTTCTGGGGTTGTAACTTTGGCATACGATCTTCGTTTGATGCGTACAATAGCTTGTTAGAAAGATCTATCTGAGAACTACCACTTTCGGAAGGGAAACATTGGTCCATGGACCCATGTTGGCCCTAGAGTTCCAAAAAAAAAATCGTTTAGGGCCTCAAAACGGCTTCAGAAGTTCAGGACTCGAGAAACTGCTAAAAATAGTAAGTTGTGCTACAATTAAGGAAACTGAAAATGTTGAGAGAAACAATGGTGGGGGTCCAGGTGGACTTGGCAGGTGGCCACCAATATCCACCTGGATCAGTCCTCCACCATTAGGAAGCAATGGTCCCCATTACATTGAGTTCCTTCATGAAATGAGGAAACTTCTGCTGAACTTGGTCCCTGGTGAAGGAGTTGGCCTGTTTTGATAACTCTTTTCAGTTGGATATTTTGTTGGTGAGTGTTATTGATCTATCTATCCATGATTCAATCATTTGCAACTTGTTCCATGCAATCTGGATTTAATTCTATGGGTGTGAGTTGTTCTGCAATGTCGGATGTGTCTAGCAATGGTGGAAAGTATGGCTGAAGGCGGTCCACATTGAACATTGGGTGCAGGCCAAGGAATGGGGGAATGTTGAGCTCAAATGCATTGTCTCCCATAATGTTAGTAATGGTGTAAGGACCATACCAGATTGATCTCATTTTCCGATAGGCTCCAGTAAGGCATTCCTTTTGCAAATGCAACCAGACTTTGTCACCCACTTGAAACTTGTGTGGCACTCGATGTTGATCATGTCGCTGCTTTTACTTGGCATTTGATTTCTCCAGAATGTCATGGACCTGCTAGCAAATATGCTGGATGTGCTTAATGAAGCTGGTTGCCTTGTCTGTTTCGGACTGGACATGAGCCGAATCTATGTGAGTAGCTGCAATTGGCATGGCCACATCAATGGGGCATAGTGGCTAGAATCCCAAGCCCACCTGAAAAGGGCTGTGGCCAGTCGAGCTATGAAGAGCTTGGTTGTAGCTATTCTAAACACAGGGGAGGATCTCATCCCATGTGCATGGATTTTTTGAGTTGTACATGTGCAAAATGGGTACAATCATCTTATTGACAACCTCTATCTAGCCATCAGTTTGAGGATGGAAGGCTGTGGACTTAGTGAGTTTGGTGTCCAGCGTTGACCAGAGACTAGACCAAAATGACTGAGGAACCGACTGTCTTGATCTGAGATGATAGATTGTGGGATCCCAAAGTGCACCCACACTCGTTCAAAGAAGAGTTTAGTAGTGGCTTCTGCTGTGATATTCTTCTTGTAGGCCGCCATAATGGCCATCTTCAAGAACCTGTCGATGACCAGAAAAACACAGTCATTTCCATGCTTAGTGGAAAGAAGGCCTGACATGTAATCCATGGAGATGGATTCCCAAGGTCGACTACGGGTAGGTAGCGGGGTATAGAGGCCTTGCTTCTTGATGGTCGGTCTGGCAATGGCACAAGCAGTACATGATATGATGTACTTCCCGGCATCTTGTCAAAGATTTGGCCAATAGAAATACTATTGTAGTACTGCCACCATTTTCTCAACCCCGAAATGCCTAGCAGGCCGACTGTAGTGTGCTTCCAAATCATATTGGCACACTCACTTGAAGGAACACAAAAGTGACCCAGGTGGCATAACAGGGCATCCTGGAGGTGAAAATCTCGAACATGTTGACCCTCCAAGAGTGTCTGGTATGTGTGGCGGAATTTTGGGTCACTTTTGTAGAGAAGTGGCCAATCAAAAATCTCGTGCCCACAAGAGTTGAGCATGGTGGTTAACGCCGTGATCGATGGTCGACTGAGGCAATCAACAACATTATTGGTGCTGCCCTTCTTATACTTGGTATTCAAATGGAACTATTGCAGGTATGTAGACCACTTCTGATGGTGATCATTTTGCAATTTCCCTTGGGTTTGTATGAACAGTAGGGGTCGGTGGTTTATGTGGATGACCGTTTCCTTCCCCAAAATGTAATGCTTCCATTGTTGGCAAGCTTTTACAATGGAATACATCTCTTTATCATAAGTGGGATACTTCTAGATTGTGTCTGAAAGTGTTTCACTGTGGTATGCCACTGGATACCTGTGTTGAGTAAGGATTGCCCCAATAGCATAGTTAGAGGCATCTATCTTGACCTCAATTGGTTGTTGTAAATCTAGTAACGGGAGCACTGGTGTCGTGCAGAGGCGATCGTTCAACTCTATGAATGCCTTCTATTGATATTTAGACCAAAAGAATTTTGCTTTCGATCCTCCCTTGGTGATTTGACTCAAAGGGCAAGTGATATGAGAAAACCCCAGCACGAACCTGCGGTAGTAGTTGGCAAGACCTAGAAAGCTACGGAGCTCTGTTAGAGTGGTTGGAGATGGCCAATCCTGAATGACTTGGATCTTGGCTGGATCCACATGCACCCCCTATTCATCAATAATGTATCCCAGATATTGAACCTCGGTCATGCCAAAAGTGCATTTCTCCAAATTGGCACATAGCTTGTGTTGCCGCAGTGTTTGGGAACCTGTCGGATGTGGTGAAGGTGCTCTTCCCAACTCTGGCTAAAGATCAGAATGTCATCCAAGTATACTACTACAAAGGAGTTGGTGAATGGCCGCAAGATGTCATCCATTAGCCTCATAAAGGGTGCAGGAGCATTCGTCAATCCGAAAGGCATGACCAACCATTCGAAGAGGCCCTCCTTGGATTTGAAGGCAGTCTTCCACACATCGGAGGGCTCGATCGGCACCTGGTGATGATATCCCGACTTCAGGTTGATCTTGCTGAAATATTTCACCCCCTTTAGTTGGTCTAGGAGTTCATCAATTCGCGGGATCGGGTACCTGTTACAGACAGTGATCTTGTTCAGCGCCCGATAGTCAATACAGAGTCTCCACGTCCCATCCTTCTTCTGTACCAACACGATCGGGCTTCCACAGGGCGATGAACTTGGACAGATGTGACCTTTCTGCAGGAGCTCCTGAATCTGCCTCCTGATTTCATCGTTCTCCAGAATGGAGCGCCGATAAATTGGTCCATTGGGTAGCGGTGCACCTACAGTCAGATCGATGGCGTGCTTGACTTGACAGTGCAGAGGAACCCCTGCCGGGGAGGTGAAGATGTCCTCGTACTCCTCCACAATCTTGTCCATCTGTAGTTGTCGTGCAGAGGGGCCCCATTTGGAGGCCGCGGCCACTGTCATCTTCTTGCCTTGAGGGCGTATCATCAGGAAAACAAATTTCCTGGTTTTAGAAATGATCTTACTGCATTGTTTTGCAGTAATTAGCGAGAGGGCGGCAGGTGGTGCCACCTTTGGTATCCTGAACAACTTATTTCCCAATGTAATAATAACAGCACGGGGCCTTGATTCATACACAGCATGTCGCTTCCACAAGTATGGTTGTCCTAGTAATACATCACAAACTTCAAGGGGAGTAATGTCACACAATACCTCATTCGTGAAGGGCTTGATGTTGTATGGAAGGCAACACTGCTAGCTCACGTGAAGATCCCGTCCTTGGTGAAGCCACCCGATGGTGTACGGTTGTGGATGTGTTGTGGTTGGTAAGCCCAACTGCTTCATGAACTATGCCGAAATGAGGTTCTTTTGGCTCCCACTATCGACAATGAACTGTAGCAGGGAGCCTTTTACCCACATCTGGGAGTGGAAGAGACTCCTCCTCCTCTGGATCTTCGGGTTCATTTTTCTGGATCTTGGCAGTACCAAAAGTGGCATTGGGATCCACATCATGATCTGTTTCCCTTTGTCATTCCCCTTTTCAGGTTCTGACTCAAAGTCAAAACATGCATCTGATTCTGAAACCTTTAGCTTAGCCACTAGTGACTGCTTGGCCCGACACTCACTTGTGTTGTGAGTGGAGCTTTTATGGAACTCACACAATTTCCTCATGTCCTTTTTCGGCTTTGCGGCACTGTTCTTTGCTTGCAGCTTTGGTGGGTTGTCTTGGGCTGCCCCACCTTGGCTTTTTCCTTTGTTCTATGGTTTAGGGGCACCTTTCCCTTGCTTTGGATTCGCAGATCCAAAGTCTCGCTTCTTTTGTTTAAACTTTTTCTCGACCTTGACGACATATCGATATGTTGTGTCGAGCAAGGAGATGTTAAGGAATTCTATTTCTTCCTGGATATACTTGTGCAGGTAGCTGTGGTATTTGAGTATCAAATGCTGCTCTGAATCCTTGATACCCAACTTTGTGCGAAGGGTATGGAAAATCTTAGTGAACTCTGGCATGTCTTGGTCCCTTCCCTGCCGCAGCATGGTCCACTTTATGTATTCATCCTCATAGCTTCTGACAGGGTAGTACTACTCCTTAATGGCATCCCAGAATGAATTCCAGGTGGGTGCAGCTGAAAATAGTGAGCCGGTAGTTTCATCTTTCTGCTCACAGTAGGTTTCCCACCAGTCCTTGACATGGAGGGCTTCTTTGAGAAGAGCGAAAACAATCTTTTCCCAACTTGAAAATTCATGAACAGAAAATAACCCTCTAGCAGATTTAACCATTTGTCTATGGCATCTACATCTATCTGACCCTCAAATATGGGGATTTCAAAATTAACTTGTACCTTAAAGGGTGTGGCATTTCCAGAGTAGCTTCTGGAAGCTGATGCGTCTCTTCTGGGTAGCCGCTGAAGGATCTGGGCAAAGCTATCCATCATCGCATTCCATTGTCACTCGAGAGCTTCTTCGAGCAAGATTTTGATAGGATCTCCTACCCCCTCGTCTTTCTTCTCATCTGCCATGGGAGACCGTCAGGATTTGCGAGGCTAGTCTTGCAAAGGTTCGACCAGTTCAAGCCCTAACTCCTTATATCCCAACCTTGTTGGGGACATGCAAAGAAAAATAGAGAAAAAGCAGATCACTCTAATACCACTGATCTGAACTTAAACAGGAATGCAACAAGTTCCAAAGATAACCATAAACACAGATATGCAGCAAAAATAATACTTCATTTCATTAACGTAAAATACTGAAATATGCTTACAAACAGTAATGGAAATAAACCATCTAAGGCAATGGTAGCTTATCTCTGAGAAACGATGTGGTGGCTACATGCCTCTGAACTATGTTACAATGAGGCTCAAAGGCCTATTTATTGTTGAGAAACAATGGAAAACCCTTCACATTCCAAAACCTAACCCTAGAAGATGAAACACCAAACTATGGGCCCCGTTTGGGTAAATTGGTACATCAACTTCCCGGGGTTGTAACTTTGGCATACGATCTTTGTTTGACGCATACAATAGCTTGTTAGAAAGATCTATCTGAGCACTATCACTTTGGGAAGGGAAGCATCAGTCCATTGATCCATGTTGCCCCCAGATTTCCCAAAAAACGTCGTTTAGGGCCTCAAAACAACTCCAAAAGTTCAGGACCCGAAAAATTGCTAAAAATAGTAAATTGTGCTATAATTAAGGAAACTAAAAATGCTGAGAGAAACAATGGTGGGGGTCCAGGTGGACTTGGCAAGTGGCCACTGATATCCACCTGGACCATAAATATAGTCTTACTACATTCACGATACATGCATGAAGAAGTGTTGTCTCGAGGAGCTTCTGATTATTAATGAAATATTCCAAGCATACTATTACATTGGTGGAACATTAGATCCATTACTGGAAGATGAAGCTACAACCTTCTTATCCAAAGAATGATTTACCTCTTATGCAACACAAGAGAATCCAAGGGAAATCTCTAAGAATCTATTGTAGTGACTGCAAAACCCTCCAAAATTTTGGCTTGCATCCAATTTTGGAGCCTTCCTTGTATTTTTTCATGATGCTTGCAAGCTCTTAGGGTCACCCTGTGAGCTTGTGCTAAGTATTTTCACCCTCCTCACTTGACGTCCACTGGACATCTTTTAGCATGTTGGTCACAATGTCATGCTTGCAGTCATGTTCTGGTTATGCACAAAGTCTGCCTTTGTGTGTGCAAGTTGTATTCGCTATGTTAGAATTTTTCACACTCACACATGAAGTTGTATGCAATGTCATGCAAGTGTCATCATGGTCATTCAACGATCTATCACAAGTGTCACACTTGTTGCCAAAACCCGTTGGTCAGTCACACTGATCATGTTGTCTTGTTGGTTCAAGGTTTCTTGTCATCAATTCATGTTGAGTGTGTGTTTGCAAGGTCATGTATGCACAAGTTCACTCACTCACACACTTAGTCATTTTGCTAAAACTTTGTTAACCAGACCACCCTCCAACAACCAGACCTCCACTGAGATGCACTGGCGCAATCTCAGCCCTCAGTGATCATGTATTGCTAACCAGAATTGCGTAGAGATTGAGGCTACCTCCCAGGTAGTCTGCATTGTGCAATCCTAGAATTGACCCAACTAAATGTCACCCAGAACAACACAAAAGTTCCTCAGCAAGCCATCTGAATTTGCGCTTCCTACAAGAAAATATATCAAGTTCTCACTGGTAAACTGGAGACTTTGACTAGGTGGTGACCTCGGGCTTCACTCCTCCAAGACATTGTGGAGAAGTTGCCATCATGCCTGACTCTACTGACTAAATAAATTGTACATACTTGAAGGACAATCATCCACTGCCTATCACTGCACTGTCCTCAGAATTTGTGCAGTTCTATCAGCCACTCACGCTGTCAATTGGCCTACTGCTCCTCCTGAAAATTGTGTAGTTTTCATGGGATGTCTCCTAACTACCCAACACCCCTCTCAGCCTAGAAACTGCGTAGAGATATCCTACAGGCCAGCCTCCCATCCATGTGCATTTTTAGCCAGAAAGCTCCCACATCTCGCTACCAGCCTCCCCAGATAATTTGCGCAGTTTTCACTGTTAGTGTCCTCCCTGCTGCCTACACTGACTCCCTAGAAAAATTGTGTAGATCTGCCCTTCAACGGAGCCAGATATTGTAGATAGTCATTGCTGATCCGGATTTCCCATCTCAGCCTCTTAGTGACCTCTGCGTAATTTTCCTTGATTATGCCTAGAGCTTGCATCCCAACCTAAAATGTGCTCTGTGCAGTTTTAGAGCCTTGTCCTCTCTCCCGGTCACCTATAACCGAAAATGAAAGATGTTGCATCATGGAAGACTAGGAGATTTTTGGATCTGATGTCATCTCATCTTGAGTGATTGTAGATATAGGTTCATGTAAGAAACATGGCGCGACGATGAATGGGATGAACAAGGAGTGCATGCTAGGAGACTTGCTTGCAAAATGATGAACACATGAACAATTCCAAGTACAAGTGAAGGAGATACATGCACGAGAAAAATCAATATACATGCACGAGAAAAATCAAGTGAACACCAAGACCATCGAAGACTTTGCACACCTTGCCATACGGAGGTGAAGCTATGATACACCAAGAGAACATTAATCACTCAGCAGCACTACAGCTCGACATGGACACCACTAGCAACATGAACATATTAGCTCTATCGTGTCATGTCATGTCATAAGTCATCTCAGCCACATCACTACTATGGGCCATACTATTGTAATCAATGTAATGTAATGTGGAAGTCCAAGAGACCCACATGTAAAGTTGAAGAGTCATGTAATGTAAACAGTCATGAGGGAAGTCGAACAGTCACAAGGTTTAGTTTCACCCTTGGCTATATATACCCCTCATTTGTACATGCAAAGGACTTTTCACATTCACTCCTCCCACATAGTCTAGAGAGTCTGTAGTCTTTTCTTTGAGGAGTGAGCAGTGGATCCAACGCCCCACTATTGGGGTTAGCGATGTAATGATCTACTAATGTGTCTTAGAACTTGTTCTTAATTCAGAAGCCTGATAAGAGGCCAATACGTTTTCACACATGTATTTTATTCATTTGTAAGAATATTCTTTGGACACTTGTAATGCATGTTGCCTTAATTGTATTAAGACAATTGAACTATTTTAGTTGTTCTAATACATATGATTTTGAAAATGTGTTGTATAAGTTGTTAATTCTCTCTCACTCGTGTGGAATATTCCACTGGAAAATTGACATAACCATTCTCATAAATTTGTTATAATGACCGTAACACTCATGTGGAATATTCCACTGGATGTTGTACATGTTATCCGTTCATTGTGTTTTTGTGACTGTCGCATCCATGTGGACTAATCCACTTGAAGTTGTGTATGTTCTGCTATTTTGAGTGTCTCTAATAGATTTGGGACTATTCCGTTTCAACCTGAGACTCACTCTCACCCTTGTTATAGCTCCAAATCTCACTATTATGGTTTGTGATGCTGCACTCATGGCCTAGGGCAACCCCTCCTTCCAGACCGGGTCCAAAATCTAAAAAACAGTGTTTTATTCCCTGTACGCGACATTGCCCTGAGTTAAACGCGTGTATACGCGGGTTCATATATACCCAACCCACGTATATGTATTAAAACACTTAAAAAATTATAAAAGTCCTTATTTTCGGGTGGAGATCGCGGGTTTTACCTGGTGATCACCTGTTAGTGCCTATGGCCTCAACTGTCCCCAACCAATTCCTAACTAAAAAACTACTTTGGAATTGGTATAAAAAGACACCAAAGGGAAGGCCTAAAGAAGGACAGAGTATAGAGAAAGGTTATTATACTAAGATTTCCCCCTGATCAGGTCTGAAGACCCTTGTGCCTTACGCACTTCCCCCATTTTGTACAGGAAACCCTTGTTTCCTTGTGATTTGATGTTCATCCCTTAGTTATGACATCTTGGAGTGAGTATTGGAAGGAGACCTACTAGAGGCTTGAGGCGGGACGAATCCAGAAGGAGGCTGAGCTTTGAGCCTGCAGAAGTGGTTTAAGTGATATTGCTCTTTTTTGTACTATTCTATTTGTCTAATAAAGAAACATGTCTTGTTCCTGATATGCTTCTTTCTTTATGTTAATGATGTTCATGTTTGAATTTCATGTATGAATGGATGTCTAAAAGTTTATAACTAACTCCTTTCTTGTATAACATAAAGATGATTTTCATATAAATCTTTGTCCATATACTGCTGCATTCTTTGGAATTGTTGGTTTTGCAGGGCAAAGGAGCGGAAGGGATGTGAAGAAGGGTTTGGACCCTTGAGGAGCTACCCGAACATAGGACCTGAGGTACATCCTTCTCACCTTAGAAATAGCTTTTTCTAGCATAATGGTTGTGTGTGTGCATGTTTCTTGATTTAAACAACTTTCAGTCTGCTAGGGTTCCACCCAAGAGCCTTAGGGGATAAAATCCCGCAACAGAACTGGCGACTCCGCTAGGGAACAACACTCTTGTTGTTCCTAGTTGGGCGTTTGTCAAGCCTATCAGGGCTCAGTGGCTTGCTGGTTTATTGTTATTGTCTGGTCTGTTTCTGACTTCTGAGTTTTACTAGTTTCTCGAGTCTCTTTTTTATTTTTCCTGAAATATTAGATACATGCTTTTTTTTTAGTTACAGAAGCGTATAAACGCTTGTTGTCTGAAGTGAACCTGCGTATACGCAAGTTTCCTCAGAAACAGTCACGTATACACGCAGTCTGCACTGAATACAGTCATGTATACCTGACAACTTTCAGGATTTATAAATCTTTTTGTCTCTGGAGTGTGTCTGGTGCTTTCAGTCAGTTTTAAACAGTCATCTTTGTCAGTATCAGTTCTTTGTTTTACAGCAAGCATCCTTACTCTGATTTCTCTCTATATAAGGAGTTTTTGTCTTGTTTTGTGTTTGCAAGCGTCATCATCTTTTTGCTAAAAGCACGCAAGATTTCTTGATTGGAATCTTGGCTGCTCTGATTTATCAGAGCAGAAAGATTGTTATCAATCTTTGTGTTCAAATTTGCTTCTTGGTGACTTTTTGTTTGCTTAACGAAATCGATTTTTATGACCAATTACTTCTTTGTTTCATCAAAGTTGTCATTTTGATACTTTCTTGAAACCGTCTTTTTGATCTCTGTTGGTCTTTGCTACCAAAGCTTTCCTTGTTGCCTTCCATTGTCAAAAGCCTTTTTGAGCACATTTTTTTTTTGTTAAGTTTTCATTCTTTGTTGGGTGTCAACTTGCAAAAAGTGTTTCTTGCTTGTTTCAATTGTGAAGTGTCGGTTTTTGTTGAGATCATTTTCAAAAAGACCTTTTTGTTGCTACTTTTAAGTGAACTTTTTGAAAAGTTTTAGTTTTGCTTTCTTAAATTTGCTTTTCATTGAGTTTCCTTTTGTTGAATGAAAGTGTTTTTTTTGTTATCTTGAGTTTTGCTTTTAGTATTTAGACGAATTGTAGCATCTTTTATTCCATCTAAATATTGTAAGTGGCAAAAAGGAAATTTGATAAACAAAAACAACTTTCATTTCTTGTTAGAGTAGTTTTCAAACTTGCATCAAGCATTTAGTCTTGCATTAGGATAAATTTGCATCTCTTTTGGCATAAAATAGATTTGTTAACTTTTGAGTGTGAAGTGTGAATGAATAGAAAAGAAAAGAAAAAGTTTGTTTCATTAGAAGTTTCCTTCTGAACCCGGTAGAAGATTACTTTTCATCGAAAAACAATGACAAAGTGCATAAGCATATAGTTAAGTTTTATTAATCTTTTTTGCGTCAAAAAACATACCACTAGTTTCACTTCCACTATCCTTTGACTTAAAAACAGCCCTTAAAATCAAGCGCTAATTAAAATCAACTAGAACTTTTTATTTTGAGTTAAATACACAAACAAGTTTTAGGATTTTAGGGCCTTGGAATAGGTGAGTGGAGAGTTAACTCTCCGCCACATTAAACGTCAAAACATAAGAGTCTGATTAAAGAGAGAAAATCCAATAGCGTTAGGAAGACCAGGAAAGCTCCGGATCTGGGAGTTAAGCGCGAGGGTCTATGAAGACAGGGAAGAGAGATACCCCCTCTCCTACTTGTCCGAACTTACCTCAAGACAGTTCCGCCTGGCTTCTGTGACGAGTTGGTATCCTTAGTTGCCACTCCTAGGAAACTACATAGGTGGCTGCGGAGGGGAATCCCGTGGCACCTGAGGTCGACGTTGTATCACTCTCAACAGCACTACTGGAGGCCACCCTTGCGAAGCTTGGGGGCTTGCACCGACGCAGAATTTTGTTAGGAGGTCAGCGTAACTTCCTCTGATACCTTCGCTGATAGGCCTGGGCCCTCATCACCCCAGACTATCTTCGGAAGGCCCTTTATTTTCCACTTTCTCGTATTTTGGTGTCCGGTCCTAATCACCCGGAGCGGAAATACTTGGAAGTTGTTTTGATTGGCTGTATCTTTAGGGAATTTTTAGTGGGTGCTCTGTGCTCTTAGTCGGCCTAGCTTTAAATTTTTTGAGTCTTTAGTTAGATTTTAAACAAAGAATTCAAAGTGGCTGACCGATCTCCTAGACGGTCTCGTAGACTTCGTGGTCCCTCGCCACCAAGTGTAGAGCCTTCTCCGAGAAGGCGCAGAGGTAATAATACCGGTGGGTTCCGTCCCACTCCAATTGATGCATCGGGGATTGATCCTCCCCTCGGGGGCAATAGTATTGAAGAAACGCCTGGTACTTCCGTAGAACAAGAAAGGAACCCACCAGTTCCTTCTCGAGTTCCCTTACAAGCGGAAGATAGTATTGAGGTAGAAGAACTTTCAGAGTCATTAGCGGCTCCGAATTCTCCCCTACCATCAAGTTATCCACACGTATTGCAATACGTTAGAACTCCGTCGCAAAGACCGGCAAGTCCAAGTTACGCTACGCGCTTACCTTCGATGACCACTACGGGAAGCATGGCTTCTACTAGTGCTACGACTGCACAGACTCCCATATCTGTGCAAGGAGGTGGAACTATTTCCATCCCCTCCGTCTCATTATTCGGATCTTTTACTAGCACGTCTGTTGTTGGGTCTACCTCCATTCCGTCTACGAGTGGAAGTTCCCAAACAAATGCTTTCGGTTCTGGGTACTTCCCATTTGGCGCCCAATCCTCGGGCATTCCTTTAGCTCCGTTCGGAGCCGCCACATCCACAATGAGTGCGTCGGCTTCGTTCCAAGGTTTTCCGTTTGGAAGTGGTCATATAACACATTCCAACCCTACGGTAGGATCTATGCCTTTTTCTTCAGTAAGACAAAGCAGCAATCCTTTCCAAGGTCGGAATAACCCTGGGCTTAGTAGTGCCGGAACTGGGACTCCATTCCACGGCCAATATGGGAGCAGACCGTATACCACGGTTAGTTCATTCCAAAGCATTCCTCCCCTAGCTTCGTTTTGGAATCCATATCAGGGGTTGTCAACTCCTTACAATCATTTTGGAGGAAACTTTGCAGGGCACAGTGGATATAAGGCCGGAGTTGGTCAAACTCCGAGATTTGCTAGGTCACAAGGTCTCCCTTTTGGTTCAGTGGGTTCTACAGGATACTTCAGGCAGCCTGGTGCCTACCAAAATCTAGGCCAATCTTTTCAGAGCTTCGGGACCGCCACCCAGTCAGGGTGGAATCCCCAAGCCCCGGCTAGACTTCCGTTTCTAGCAACGTTAAACTTGCCAGACCTCACTAAGTTAACTAATGACCCAATCAACTATAATCTGGCCTGGCCTCCAGTCCTGACTAAACTCCCTTCGGATATTCCAAAATTCGAAGGGAAAAATGGTGAGGATCTGGGCGACCACGTAACCACATCCCACTTATGGTGCTCATCGAACTCCCTGATCGACAATTCGGTTAGGTTGAGATTATTTCAACGCACCTTAACTGGTAACGCGGATAAGTGGTATATAGGGTTGCCTGGGTGCAGCTTTTCATCATTCACCGACTTAGCTAACATTTTCTTGAACCATTTTCAGTTGCCCGTCCGGTATGATGCCGGAACTGAACTGCTAGCTACTTTTCGTCAGGATAAGGCAACTCACATTTCTGATCACATACAGGAATGAAGATAGAGAAAGAGGCTTATTAAAGTCGAAATCCCTCTGGAATATCGTCTCGAGTGTTTCTTGAAGTCTTTGGTACCTGAGATCTCCACGGATTTCTGCATGTCAGGGGTCTATTCCGAGGAGCAAGCCATTTTTAGGGCCCAGCAATTAGAACTAATCTACTCTCAGTCTGGGATCCTATCAAAGTACTTGCCAGATGCTCCTATATCTAAGGTCGATGTAGCTAAGCCAAAGCCAGGTCCCCACGTGGATGCCATTGTTGGGTTAGTAGACACAAATACGGTGAACTTGTTGAATCAATTGCAACAGTTGTCGTTACAAACTGCTTCTAACAACCAAGTCACATCATCTAATCCTTCCGCTTCCCAAACTTCTTCAATTAATGCCGTCCAATCAGATAATCCCAAAGGAAGTAAAAATTCCAATGGGAAAAAGAAAGGACGAGGTAAGAAAAAGAACCAGGATGGGAAGCCTGATGCAAACAAATCTAGCAATAATGCTGGTGGGGGTAGAAATGAGTTGAAAAAGAAAGTTAAGTTTCCATGCAAGTTATGTGGTGGAGACCATTTAACTCATCTTTGCCCTAAGATTTAAGATGCTCAGCGCTTGTTAGGGCAGCAAGGGACTTCCAGTTCCCAAGCTGTGTTAACTAACCCTTTTCCCCAAGGGCAGCAACTTCTTGTTGGCGCGCGTTCAAACCCTAGAACCTCCGCAGGGGGCAACAGGGAAGGGGAAAAATCTTCGAATGTTTTCATGATGGGTTCCAACGTTAATGTGGCTACTCGGTCACGTGATTACGGTGAAGCAGAAACTTCGAAGGATAAGGCTGTTCCCGAAAGTACTGACCTTCATATCGAGTGACCCACTGTTGAGACTATACCACGGGTGCCGAAAGGTTCCGCTAAATGCGCGACGATTAATACTAATGCTAGGGCCGCACAAAATTACTCCATTGTGGAGGATCTGGCCCAGAGTCCGTGCGCTATGTCTGCTTTAGAGGTTCTCCAGTCATGTCCAGCTCAGAGAAGTGCTTTACTTTCCGCCATAGGGGCAGTAGATCCGGCTAATTCTTTAGTGCTCACTTTTGACATGTTAAATGTCAAAAGCGACTCCCTCATCACATGGCTTTTCAAGTAAAGTCTACATACTGGAAAATCAACATTTTTCGAACCGTTATTGATGAAGGAGCTTCCACATGCATTATGTCCATGTCATGTTAGAAGGCTATTGGATCACCTTCGGCCATTCCTTCACCTACCGTCTTCACTGCATTCGATGGCCATTCTCATAAGCCGCATGGGATTATCCCGGCCTTTCCTATATGTGTTGGAGGGAAGGTTGTTAATATTGAAGTGGAAGTCATTGATGCTAACCTAGATTATAATCTCCTCCTAGGAAGGAACTGGGTCTATGAAATGGACGCCATTGTTTCGACTCTGTTTCGTGTCTTTTGCTTTCCTCATGAGGGGAAACTCGTAAAGGTGGATCAACTAGACTATTCTCCAGTTGATCCTCAAGCAACTTCAGACTCCACTGTTCCTTTAGTGGATAACCCTCATCCGCCTACTGAGAATCTAGGAGTAGGGATGTATTCCTCGTTGATGGGTACCTTTGAGTTTCCCTCTCCTATAGCAAAAAATCAATGTTATTTCATCATCTAGGGAGTTTTCTCGAGATGGGTTCTTTCGAACTCATTATTTTTCGGACCCCTGGACTTTGCCTTCACTTACGACCACATTAGTTGAAGGACAAGAAAATGGAATGGCATTCCCTATATCTGCAATTGAGCTTAGATATCAGTCTATCGTGAACTCTGCAGAAGACCATTCTACTCCTTTTTTTGAAGAGGAGTTAGATGGGGATGTGGCCCCCGCTTGGAGCCTTGACTCGACCTCTGCTTTGGACTGCTTGGATTCAGTCTTACCATCGGAAGAAGCAATTCTGGAAGTAATGATGGGTATAGATCAACCTTGGGAAGATTTACACCATCGTTCATACTTTCTTCCTCCATTGCAAGAGGTCGAGTCTAGATTCTCCGAGCTCAGTTCTAGCGATGTTTGTGTGGTGTTGACCTTTGGCTCCAGCACACGTTCTTGCCGAAGGTAACATGTCGGTGATTTCAAAAGCAACACCTATAAACATCTCTAGGGACCCTAACACAATAGAGAATATCTTCATCGGAATTGAGTGTTCCCCTGAAGAAATTCAAATATACACCGACTTATTTAAAGATTTTCGGGATGTATTTGCTTGGTCTTATGAGGAAATGCCTGGCATTGATCCATCTATAGTTCAAAATGAGATCAAGACGTACGGAAACGCTAAACCTGTCCGTTAGAGGCTTCGGCCGATCAACCCTAGGAAAGCAGCAGCTATCAAAGCGGAAGTGGAGAAGCTGCTAAAGGTGGGTTTTATATACCCTATTCCTCTAACTGATTGGGTTTCTAACTCAGTCCCCGTAGATAAAAAGCAAGGAACAATCCGAGTATGCATTGATTTCAGTGACCTAAACAAGGCTTCTCCTAAGGACAATTACCCCACGCCATTTATTGATCAGATTATCGATGAGTGTGCGGGTAATGAGATTTTCTCCTTCATGGATGGATTCTCCAGTTATAATCAAATTTCCATCCGTCCTGAAGACCAACATAAAACGGCCTTCATATGTCCCTGGGGAACCTTTGCATATCGAAAAATGCCTTTTGGTCTTAAAAATGTTGGAGCTACCTTTCAGCAGGCCATGTCTTATGCTTTCCACGACATTAAGCATATCATTAAAGCATAATTAGATGATCTCGCTGCTCGTTCTTGGAAGAGGACTGATCATCCTAGTCACCTTCGAATGGTTTTCGAACGATGTCGTTTTTATAAAATCTGGTTGAATCCCAACAAGTGCGTTTTTGCGGTTACATCTGGTCGGTTGTTAGGGTTCATAGTGTCGAACGAAGGGATTCGGGTAGATCCCTTCAAGTTTGAGGCAATAGTTCGGTTGCCTCCCCCGCCTTCAATACGTCAACTTCAGAGTCTTCAAGGGAAGGCTAACTTCTTACGTCGGTTTATAGCAAATTATGTCGAGATTACTAAAGGGTTCATGCGGTTGTTACGTAAAGGAGTTCCATTTGTATGGGACGACTTTGCACAACGATCGTTTGATGCTTTGAAAAAAGCATTAGTCTCTACCTCGCTTTTGAGTCCACCGGATTATGGCAGAGACTTCCTTTTATATCTCGCAGCAGCAGAACCAACCATTGGTATGGTTCTAGTTTAGGAGGACGATGCTCTCACTGAGCACATGATTTATTATTTGCGCTGAGGCTTAATAGGCCCTCAACTTCGCTATTCCCCGGTAGACAAATTAGCCTTGGCAGCTGTTCATGCTGTCCAACGGCTCCGTCATTACATCTTGCTACGCAAAACGTTTGTCTTAGTGACAGTCAATCCATTCCAATTTGTCCTCAGTAGGCGAGTGATTGGGGGAAAATATAATGGATGGATAGTCATTTGCAAGAATTCAATCTCCAATTCTTGTCAGCTAAGTCTAAGAAATCCATGGTTTTTGCGGAGTTAATTTCTGAGCTGCCTTGTGGAGAGGACACGATTTATGAGGAAAGTTTTCCCGACGAACATTTATTCCTCATCTCTTCACTCGACCCTTGGTATGGAGAATATCCATTGATACTCCAGACTCGAAGTTCCCTCTAATTCCAAGGATAAACGTCGTAAATTTACGTCCCAGCCTGGCTAAGAACTATTGTTATCATTGGTGATACCTTAACGGATGAGGGGTTTTTTCAATCTACGGCGCTGTTGACCTTGGAAGAAGCAGAGTCTGTGCTTAAGATTGCCATAGTGGAGCTTGTGTGGTCATCTATCAGGGCTTGCTACAGCCCAACGCATCTTACGTGCTGGCTATTTTTGGCCTTCACTTTTTAAAGACTGTGTGGAAGCGGTCAAACGTTGCCACCCTTGTCAAATCTTTACTTGAAAGATGCATGCTCATCCAGCTCCTCTTTTTCCCGCTGTCACAGTCGGTCCTTTTACGAAGTGGGGTATTGATTTTACAACTTGTAATCCGCCTTCAGCAGCGAATCACAAGTATATTATTGTGGCAATAGAATACTTTATGAAGTGGGTCGAAGCCATGCCCACTTATAAAAACGATAGTGACACGGCAGCTTTGTTTCTCTTCAATCAGGTTATCTCAAGGTTCAGTGTCCCGAGAGAGATTGTCACTGATCATGGCAGTCACTTTCAGAATCAACTTATGTCCGAATTGGCCTCTAAATTAGGTTTCCATCAAGAGCATTCATTTCCCTATTATCCTCAGGCCAATGGACAGGTCGAGGCAGTCAATAAAACTCTTAAGATGATACTCCAACGGACAATCGATAAAAATTGGTCCAATTGGCACATGATGTTGTATTCGGCTCTTTGGGCATACCGGACCTCCTTAAAGACTGCTATTGGTTTTACACCTTTTCAGTTAGTTTACGGGATGGAATCTATCTTTCCGATCGAATGTGAAATTCCGTCTCTCAAATTAGCTGTAGAGCTCCTCCCAGAGACTTCGAGTCTCTAAGAGCACCTTCTTCACTTGGAACATCTCGATGAGCAGCGTCGAGATGCCGCCACGATGAATGAAGCCCATAAGAAAAGGGTAAAAACCAGTATGATAAATCTGTCCGTCCTCGAGTCTTTTCTGAAGGCGACCTTGTCTTGGTCTATGACTAAGATAAAGACACCTTGGGGGCAGGCAAGTTTAAGCCTATGTGGTACAGTCCTTTCATTATTAAATGAGTTTTAGAAAAAGGGTCGTATGAGTTAGTTGACTTTGAAGGAAACAAGCTGGGAGAGCCCCGAAACGGGCTCTACCTAAAGAAGTACTTTGCTTAAGTAGAAATTAGGCAAATGGCTTCTTTGTATATTATGTATAGTTGTGCATATATTATCGAGAGCTTCATGATGTCAAATCTTTTTGGTTTGCTGTTGCAGGTGTTGATGGATGACTTGGTTTATTTTGGGTTCGCCGATGGTGCTAGTCAGCACACTCGGAATCTCGCTTCCGCAACTTGGGTACTTTATTATCCAACTGGTCAATTGATGGTATCAAGAGGCGTATGCATTGGTCCTGCTTCCAATAATATGGCTGAGTATAATGTCCTTATTAATTTACTAACCGAGGCAATCTCTTATGGGATCGACTCGTTAGTGGTGTATCTCGATTCTCAATTGATAGTGTCTCAATTAAATAACATTTATCGGGTAAGGGATCCATGTTTATATCGCCAGTATTTAAGAGTGAGGTTGTTGCAAAGATCATTTATTTATATTAATTATTTGCATATTCCAAGATCTCATAATTGGTTAGCTGATTCTATCGCTAATCAATCATTAGACTGGCACATCAATCATTCATCATAAAATCAAAGCATCAAAAAGTCAAATTGTATATATATATATATCATCATAAAAGTGTCTCGAATGTACATATGTAGTCCAAAAAATATACAAAATTGGGACTCAAATGCCCATAATCGTATCCGGCATATCTAATGCCCCGGCTCAGGATGAGCGGCCAAGTAGGTCACTATAGCATTGGCCACACGCCGAAAAGTGCGAACCCAATCGCGTGGCATCCCAACCACGTGACGCTGCATATCCTCTGGGAGGTCCTCTATAGCAGCCATCGGTACTCGACAGCTCAGTCTAGTCAAGTGTCACTAGACATTGTGTAAAGTCCTCTCCGTCTCAGCAGCCACCTCTTCGGCTCTTCGGCCGTGTCGCCTGTGCCGTGGAAGTCCATCTGGCCGCACTAGCCCAATATCTGGATCATGATCATCATATCAGCCATTTGAATCTCATCAAAAATATATATATTTCAAATTGCATTATTATGTTTGAAAAATCCAAAAAATCATAAAACCAAAAAATTCTTACCGATTTCGCCCCATGCTGCATCTGGCGGTAATTCTAGGTCTGGGTCTCCTCGGAAGTCCAGCCCAGAATAAGGGTAGACATCGACGGCGATGATCTGCTGATCCCACCAGGTGAAGAAATCATCGTCGAAGGTAGTCCTAGGAACCTCCCCACCCCCCAGAAGTTTCATCAGATCAGCCCACCGACCCATACGTGGATCGCGTGGGGTGCTGATGGAAACTGCTACCCTGGGCCGGAGTGCGGGAATCCTCTCGAAGAAAAAGGTGCACAAAATGGTCCCATAACCAAAATTCTCGGTCTGTCCCCTCTTGATGGAAGTGAGCTGGCTCTTCATGCTGGCCAAAAGAGGAGTACACCAGTCAAACACTGTGGTGAGACAATCCACTGCCACACTCATATTGAGCCGTGACGCCTGATGCAGTGAGGATGATCCGTTCACTCGTGCCATGGTGAATAGGATGATCCTGAGTGATAAACTCTCCACATGTGCAATGGAGATCTGGCTCCCAAATTTCTTGGGATGCCTCGGGCAGTATATCTGTACATAGTCCTCTATAGTGAGGCTACTCCGCGTCCTGCCCCGGGACTGTACTACCTCTCCCCTTCGGGAAAGGCCCGTGATAAAATATATGTCCTCCACTTCCACTCTGAGTGGCATATGATCTATCATAAAAGCTTCCTCATCGATATCCCAATAACCAATGAGCAATTCAAGCAATCGCACATTGGCTTTCATGTTCGGCAGTTTGAAGAATTTGAGCAAGTCGCATCCTCGTAAAGCATCTAAGGCTTGAGGATCATTCATAACCTCATTATCAACCACTGCATGTTCCCTTTCACGCCATGTGATCGGCATCCTGGGAAAAAATTGAGGTTTCAACCGTTAGTTTTCATTTAAATTAGCTCGCAGCGTATACGCGGTTTACTATATACACAGTCGCGTATAGGGCCCGCGTGTACGCGGGTTTCATATTATCAACCCGCGTATACGCCGCGACGAAATTTTGGTCAATAGTTCAATGGTGAAACATCAATGAAAAACTTTAAAATTAATCACAATGCATTGCAAGCTAAGTGTAAGGGTTACCTGGAAGATTTTGTGGAATTTGAATAGTCGAAATCAACGCACGAAGAATTTGCTTCTTTTGCTCCAAATATTTGTTCTCCAAGTCAAACGGTAACAATGGTGAGTCCAAAATCCTTTTTATAAGTTTTGAAAATGCAAATTTTTTTCAAAATTTCATTTTGATTGGTTTCATGTGCCTTTTAACTTGGGAGCTTGGAGTGTCGAGATTGGTTTTCTTTTTAGGACATTTTGGACATTTTTCGACTTTTTCGAGACGGTTCCATGACTGCTGACCCGTCAGGGCAGGTATCATTTTTTCACTGGCATATAGGTTAGGGACATCACTTTTCCATTGCATTATGCATACTAGCCTCCATCAGTCGATACATCTGCCATAGGGTCGATCCCATCGTGTTATGGTTAGTAAGCCATCTTCACTCGCTGATTTTTTAAATCATGACACGATGGTAGAGCCATCCTTTACATGGGCTTCGTAGTTAGCACCTCACTGACATTTGTTGCCCATGCTGCTTCAATTTGAGTAGGCTTGGGAGTCCTCTGTAGTCCCGCCATGACTTATGCGTTGAAGACTCATTCCTCTCAGCTTCTTCGCTTTGTTATGGCCTTATACCCTAGAGGCTCCTTTGTGTTGAGTTGTACTGCTGCATTGCATGTTAACAATTTGCACCTTTTGGCCTAGAGCCGGCTTCACTAGACTCATGTTTAAGCCAACTTTTGACCATGACATCTGCAAAAAATCAACCTTGCATACCTTTAACCTCTGCAACTTGACATATCTTGACCCGTGGAAAGGACATACCTTTGAGTGTCACTGACCAGTTTTCACCTCCCTGCATTGAGCATAGGAATGTTCCCCTCCGAGGAACTAGATCATCTATTTCACTGACACTCGTCCTTTCCACTATACCATAGCATTCTTTTATTCTTTTT
>APFE030261539.1:0-13859 GCA_000404065.3 Pinus taeda
ATGAGCTATTGTATGCGTCAAACGGAGATCGTATGCCAAAGTTACGACCCCGGGAAATTGATGTACCAATTTACCCAAAACGGGGCCCACAATTTGGCGTTCATCTTCTAAGGGTCGGTTTTGGAATGTGAAGGGTTTTCCATTGTTTCTCAATAATAAATAGGCCTTCGAGCCTCATTGTAACACAAGTTCGGAACAGTTCAGAGACATGTAGCCGCACATCTCTTCTCAGAGATAAGCTACCATCGTCCTAGCTGGTTTTTTCCAATTCTGGTTGTAAGCATATTTCGGTATTTCCATTAATGAAATGAAGTATTATTTCCGCTGCATCTCTTTATTTATGGTTATCGCATCTCTGTATTTATGGTTATCTCTGTAATCTGTTGCGTTCCTGTTTAAATCCGGATTAGTGTGCCCGCCTATGGTACGACGACGTGTTGCACACTGTCATGTTGGGGGCAGGCATGGCCATGACCAGGCACACTCACCCACACACCAAGGAGCTGATTCCCAGAGTCGACCCCTGGTAGGCTAGGGGGTTGATTATGTCAAGGGGGTCAATTCCCATAATCACCCCCAGTAGGCCGGGGGGGGGGCGATTCTTAGAGTCACCCCCCTGACACTGCCTGTGGGCAGGCATGCCCAATGCTTGTGAGCAGGCTCACCCAACCGTGGGCCTGCCACCCTGTGCAAAACACAAAACGATCCCTTGGCCTGCTCGACCTAGGAAAAACGTAAAACGACCCCCTAGCCTGCCCAGGGGATGATTCTTAGAATTGTCCCCCTTGCCTACCAGGGGTCAGTTCTTATAATCAGACCCCTTGCCTAAGAATCAATGCCCTTGCCTGCTAGGGGGCCAATTCCTAGAATCGTCATCGATAGGCCAGGGGGTGATTCTGGGAATTCCCCCCATTGGTAATCGGCTCGCTAGCCTGCCAGGGGTGATTCTCAGGATCACCCTGTGGCCTACTAAGGGCGATTCTCAGAATTGACCCCCTGACCTTCTAGGGGGCCAATTCTAGGAATCGCCACCCTGGTATGCCGAGGGTGCTTCTTAGAATGACCCGTTGACCTGTAGGGGGCGATTCTGGGAATCGACCTATGGAATCGCCCCGGGTAAACCATAGGGGCGATTATGGGAATCAAATCACTAGCCTACAGGGGACAAGTCCAGGAATCAACCCCTTGGCAGGCCGGGGCATCGAATTTGAGAATCACCCCTGGCAGGCTAAGGGGGCAGTTCCCAGAATCTCCAGTCTGGCCTATCGGGGATGATTATGGGAATTGACCCCCTCAGAGGGCATGTGGCCCATTCTAGGAATCGACCCTCAGGCAAGGCTAAGGGGCTATTTTATGTTTTGCCCAGTGCAGGCATGCTTGACAGTGGGCATGCTCGCCCACCCATAGGCACTGCCTGTGGGCGGACGCACCAGACCGTGGACATGCCTGCCCATGGCACATCGGCGTGCTACATGTTGTCGTGCTCTGGGCCGGCACGCCCACACCCGGGTGCACCTACCCACAGGCACAGCCTGTGGGTGGGTGCCCCTTAGCATGACAGCGTGCAGCACGTCACCATGCTACGGATAGGTAGGCCCACGGACAGGTGTGCCCTCCCCTAGGCCTGTGCTAGTGGGTGGGCACGCCTGGTAGTGGGTGTCCCTAGTCATAGCACGATAGCGTGGAGCCCTTTGTTGTGTCATGGGTGTCCCCAATCATGGCACGACAAGGTGGAGCCCACTGTCATGTCGCGGGTGGGCACACACATGTCCGGGCTCGCTCGCCCACTGGCAGGCAGGAAAACCCATACATGGGAGTGCCCACCTACGTCACAATGACGTGTTGTGTGTTGCCATGTCAGTTGCGGGCATGCCCAAGGCTAGGGGCCCCTGCCCAAAGGTAGTCTTGCGGGCGAGTGCACTCGGCAGCGAGCTTGCCTGTCAAGGAAAAATCGCAAAACGATCCCCTAGCTTGCCCGGGGGTCGATTGCCAAAGTTGGCCCCCGGAAGGCTAGGGGGTTGATTCCTAGAATTGTACCCAACAGGCCAGGGGGCAATTATGGGAATCACGCCCTGGCCTGCTGGTGGTGATTATGAGAATCACCCCCTGGCCTACCAGGGCGATTCTAAGAAACACCCATGGCCTACCAGGGGGCCGATTCTTAGAATTGTCCCTAGCAAGCTAGGGGGTGATTCTGGGAATCGCCCCCTGGCCTACTGGGGGTGATTGTGGGAATCACCCTTGGCCTGTCGGGGGGATTCTGGGAATTGCCCCCTGGGCTGTTGGGGGTGATTCTGGGAATCGTCGGAGGGGGAAGATTCTGCGAATTACCCCTGACAGGCCAGGGGGTGATTCTGAGAATCACCCCTAACAGGCTAAGGGTTTATTTTAAGAATCACCCCCTTGGCCTACTGGGGGTGATTGTGGGAATCGGTCCAGGGGGCGATTTTGAGAATCAACATAGGAGGTAAATTCTAAGAATCGTCCCTAGCAAGCCAGGGCGACGATTCCCAGAATCTCCCCCCTTGTCTGTCGTGGGCAATTCTAAGAGTCACCCCCCTAACAATCCAGGGGGGCGTTTTGTGTTTTTCCCAGGGTATGAAGGCTCACACCTAGGTGCGCCCGACTGTGGACCTACCCATCCTAGGAAAAACAAAAAAAATTATTCTCATAATTGACGCCCTGACTTGCTGGGGGCCAATTCCTAGAATTGGCGCTCGGGCAGGCCAGGGGAGCTATTCTCGGAATCAACCCAGGGGGACAATTCTAGGAATCAACACAAGAGGGTGATTATGAGAATCAGCCTCGACAGGCCAAGGGGGTGATTCTGAGAATTGACCCCGGGGGGGGGCGATTCTGAGAGTCACCCCCGATAGATCGGGGGGGAGATTCCCATAGTCACCCCCGTAGCATGCCAAGGGTGATTCTCAAAATCAGCCCTCGGGCAGGTTAGGGTGGCGATTCTACGAATCAGCCCCTTGACCTTCCAGGGGATCATTTTATGTTTTTCCCAGGGCAGGTAGGCCGATGAATGGGCGCGGCATGAGATGAAAGCATAGTGCCCCCCTAATAGGGGGCTTGCCAAGGGACCAAGGACAAACGAAAAAATAAATAATTTTTTTTCTAAGAAATGGATTCTTTTTTTTTTGTTCCCTGTATAAACCTAACATCTAACTTGTCATGGGGGTCAATGTGCATGTTTCTGGTCTTTTTTCATTTTAGAATCGCCCTTGGCAGGACAGGGGGTGATTCTAGGAATTTCCCTTGGCTGGCCAGGCCGGCGATTCCCATAATTTCTCCCTTGGCCTGTTGGGGGCGATTCTGGGAATCAGATTCTGAGAATCGCCTCTGGCAGGCCGGGTGGGTGATTCCCATAATCACCCCATTGTCCTATCGGGGGCAGTTAGTTTTTCATTTTCTTAGGGTGGGTAGGCCCGCGGCTAGGCACGACATGACACTAAGGCACAGTGACCCCTCTAGCAAGGGGCCTGCCAAGGGACCAGGGCCAAATGAAAAAAATCAATAATTTTTTTCTAAGGAATATATATATATATATATATATGTTTTATTTGATAAGTCAAAATATTTTGAATACAACTATTATGTGCTTGGGGGGGGATTCTATAGAGTCTCAAAGGAAATTGATGGAGGAATATCCCAATAACCCATGTTTTGAAACAATGAAATGTATCATTTAAGTTTGTTTATCAAATATAGAAGAAAAGTTATTGGCATGGAATCATAATATAGATAATGGGTATAGGATGTCTATGACTTTCATCCACAGGGTTAGATTTATTCATAATGAATTTGAAGAAAAATCTGGTGGGGATAAGATAAATGTTAGACTAGAATTTCAGAAGTAATGTTGTATGGAAATATGCTATCAAATTGAGGAAAAAATCAATTCAAAAGGCGACAAAGTAAATTCTAATATATTCAGAGGTATTGATAACATTTTCTAGCTGGCATTTAGAACTAGAGAGATATGGGAATTGATTAATGAAATTTTTAGCATGTGGGATAACATTGGCATTAAAAACCAGAAGGTCAAAAAGTCTAAACCATTGATATGTAGCAGCAGTAAATCAGTTCTTGAAATGAAGCATCTTGCAGAAGATATGACTATCACACCTTGGAGAGCATTGCAAGGAGTAACAAATGAAAAACTTGCCAAAACAATATTATCTTGTGTGAAGTCAGGGGAATTATCATTGGATGAAATGTGTGAGGAATTTCAAAAGCAATTTTGTTGAATTATTTTTACTTATTTCTAGATTATAATTTTATTTTAAATATAACATATTGTTGTTGGCAGTTTTTGTTATACATATCATTATATTAACTTTTTTTACTTTATCTATTTAGTCACAAGGCTTACATGAAAATACAAGAACAAATGATTAAATTGTTGAATGAAGATAGTTTGGATGATGTTGTGTGCAACTACTCAAATTCATGTTGGGATGCTCTTGTGATGTTGTATCATGAAGTTCTGCAATATAGAAGTGACTGTTTCATTAATAAAGTGAGTTCCTTGATCTGTTGTTAGGCGTCTCGGGCACCCAAACCTTGAGATAATATTTTCAAAAATAAATCTTGTAGTTGTGTTTGTTGTACAATATTTCACCAATGCTACCTTAGGCCAGCTTGTGAGATACTCTGTCACCATGATTATATACTTGGCTTGAGTGTGATGCATCGGTGGATTGATCAGACCGATGAAATCAATTGACCACTTTTCAAATACTGCAAGGCGCATACCGGCTGTAGTGGGAGCTCATCACAATGTGACAATTTTCTAACTCTCTAGCACAGATCGCATCCTTTAGCGTACTCTTTCGCATCCTTATATACTATTGGCCACCATAGCCCTGCCTACAAAACATTTTGTATGGTTACTTTCCCCCCTAAGTGGCCACCCATGACTCCTGAGTGTCTTTCCCATAAGACATCTTGATGCTCATGCTAGAGGACACATTGCCGCAACACCTGATCTAATCCAAACTTGTGTAGATGCCCTGCAATAAGTTGATAGTTGCTTGCTTGCATGAGCATGTATCTTCTTTGCATTTGTTGTATACTCCTCCGGGCATTTCCCTGTGGCTAGGAATGTTGCGATCTCTTCCAAGTAATCAGGTATCACTTCCACTCTGAATAAATCAGTGTCAGGTAGTTGATCATCCAGGGAGCCCACAATGTGCCCTAATTCCAATCTTGACAAGTGATACGGCCCAACATTCAACTGACCTGGTTTGATGATTACCTCGAATGTAAAATCCTGGAATAATAGTAACCATATGCAAATTCTTCCTTCTAATATTTCCTTGTTGACCAGGTATTTCAATGCTGAGTGATCTGTGAAGAACTTAAATAGGTCCCGAAGCAAGTAGTGCTTAAAATTTTGAAGAGAATACACCATAGCGAGTGCTTCCCTTTCAGTTGTGGTGTATTTTTTCTTTGTAGTGGAAAACATTTTGCTGAAAAAATATATGGGATGGTCCAAGCTTCCTTCTCCTGGTTGCGGCAGGATTGTTCCCAGAGAAATGGAAGATGCATCAATATGTACATGGAATTTCTTATTCCAGTAAGGATATACTAAAATTAGAGAACTTACCAGCTTCTCCTTCAGTATGTTAAATGCATCTTGAGAGTCCTTCGACCATATGAATGCTTTTGCTTTCCTAAGAAACTTCTCCATTGCGGTAGTACCCTGTGTGGCCCAACATCAACCTCAGCTACTTGACATTAACTGACGAGTCCATGTTAACAATTTCCACAACTTTGGCAGGATCTATGCAGACCCCATCCTTGCATACAATGTGATCGAGAAGTATGCCATATGGAACTGTGAATATGCATTTCTTGAGGTTCAAGGATATTTGTAATTGTTGGCAACAGTCAAACATTACCCTGAGTAGGCTGGGATGTTTCTTAAATAGTCTGTTGTTGTCTAGTTACCCATGTGTACCTCCAAGAACCTATGAATGTAGTCTCTGAATGTTAGAATGATAATTCAGGAGAAGACTGTAGGTGCATTCTTAAGGCCAAATGTCATCATGTGGTCAGCATACAACCCCCACTCTGTAGCGAATGCGGTATTCTTCTTTTCCTCAGCTATTATGACCTGATGGTATCCTGAAAACTCATACATGAAATAATATGCTTCATTCACTGCAACATTTTCTAAGACCTCATCACTGAAGGGTGTGGTGAATGGGTCATGAACTCAAGCATTGTTAAGGCTACGATAGTCTAAATAGACTCTGATCTTTGTGGCATCCTTCTTATTATGCATCACTATCAAGCTAACCCATTCTACCTCATCCACTAGGAAAACAAATCCCACTTCGAACATTTTGTCTATTTCCTTCTTGACCTTCTCTTTGACCCTTGGGTTCAACCTATATGGTATGTGATTCGTTGGCTTGGCATCAGGATTCAATACAATCTTCATTTCCATTATGTCTCCCTTAATTCACTTTGATTCTGCAACTCAAGCTGGGAATAAGTCCTTGTACTCCCGTAAGAGATCGAAAATTTCTCTTGTCATGTGCTCATCCAAGTAGTCCCCTATAGATGCCATATTAGGCTTGTCCTCTGTGCCAATGTTGTGCCTCTGCAAATTTACTAGGAGTAAGTGTGGAGCCTCTGTTATAGGTTCCTCTTGGATATCCCTCTTTCCTTTAGTCTCATGAAATGTAAGGTTCCTCAACCCTTCTCGGTCGTCCTCCTCTGAATCTCCATTAACTTTCCCATAGGTCATGGTTTCTAGGTATCCCAACTTATAAACTCACTATAGGATCCTTTCATTGATGCATCCCTCCCATAACTGGCTTGATGTGAACATGATCCTTTTTATAGCATATAGAGCCTCGGTCAGCCATTTGTCACTATCTTTGATCGAGAAATTTCTAGTAAATTGTTCGGCCAAAGCATCCCACTCTCCCGTTTTCCTTCTTACCTCTTCCTGTATGTACCATGCTTGAGGTACTATGCCTAAGGTGTGTATGAACATGTGTACCCATAGTTCCTTCAGAACTCCATCTCTTTTCCATCTATCTTTGTAGCTATCTAGGTGTTGTCGAGGATTTGAGTTCCCCCTATATTTTGTAATCTCTTATGAGTGATCTGCTGCATGCTTGAATATTTCCCTCATGGCCCTCTTGATCCTCTCCCAATATTGGAGGTGGTTCCTGTGGACCCCCCACTAGTGTACCAGGGCCGCTTGTAGTGAAATGTCTAACAATGGTATTTTATGGCTCTCCCTAACAGTTCTGTCAACCTCGTTGAGAAATATATCGACTGAATCTATGCCATTGAAAGTGGGAAAGTCTCTTATTTCTTTTCAGATCCAGTTGATATGATATATATTAGCACAATGCCTGATGTCAACTTCATATCCGTCTTAATGCCAACCGTCCCATGCAGCTTCTGAGCCAACCTCAGAGTTTTGGATACTCCTCTAACTGACTGATCCTTCTGCTATTGGGTTGATATAATCTTCCCTTTTTCTCATTGTTAACTGGTAGAGCTTGTTTAACATCCTTGGATCATCTATGTTGTCTATCGTTCTGTGAATTAGGGTCCCTGGTATGTGTCCAACGACTGGATGACTTGTACTCCCTCTGCTTCAAAGATCATCAACTCTTTTTTTAGATCAATAACAATGTAATTTTCATAGGCCCACTCAATACCTAACAATGTCGAGTAAGGATCTTTGTCTCCCATAATATCGATCACTTCAAAATCCACATGTGTTTTCACGCCTACCATGTCTACCTCTACGTCCTCCAGTCTCCTAATCAGAACTCTACATTATTGTTTGACCATCCTCAATTGGAGTGGTGAGAACTTCAATTGAGGCTTCCCTAATGCCTCCCACGTCTTTCTTGGTAGAATATTGACGCTGGATCCTAAGTCTAGCATAGTATCCTTGATTTGAAACCCTGCGACCTACGCATCAATCCTCAACTCCCTATTCATTATCTTCTTATTTCCTCTAACTCTCCTTTTGTGCTTCTTAGGTAAATTCACGGAGATATTACATTCTCCAGTCTCTTCCTTTGACATGGCTACTTTCGGGCTTCTGCACAACTCCCCTAGAATTTGATCATTGTTAACAATCTGCAGGAATAGTATAAATCATTCCTCAATAGGGCAAGAAACAGTTGTTTTTGGAAGGTTAGGCATCTTATCTTTCTGAGAATTTGTCAAATTTTAAAACAATTTTTGCGCCTCATGATAGTATTGTTTCTTCTACCCATGGCTTTATGACTTCTTTGGTGAGGCTAGCTGAATGATTGTTGTTTGTTCTGGGGTACCCTGGTCATCCCCTGTCTTCTTGCTACCTCAAGTGACTATGTTTATATTAGACAATGAGGCTATCTTAGTAACCCTGGGTTATCCGTTGGTTAGATTCATCCCCCGTTGCCTGGTCCACTCCTCCCATCTTGCAATCAGCTCGAGGAAATCCTCTGTTGTGTGGGTGTTGACCCTGCATTGTGAGCACCAAGGTATCCTTGGTAGGGTGCAGTCCCAAGCAACATGTCCCTCCTAGTCACAATTGTAGCATCGAATAGGTCCCCTACCCCCTTCTCTTCATCCTCTCGTTCCCCCTCCTCTCCCACCACGAGTAGTCTCATTGATCCTAAAAGTTGAGAAGTTTAGTTGATCTGCTAGAGCATCCAGTGCTTGGAACTAGTCTATGTGGTGGGTTGTAAACACACAAAACTCATATTAGTTGTTATTCAAGACAGTAAAATACTTCTGCGATATACGGCATAAGCACAGTGGGTGTCCATATCGCCTACACACTTCATAGTACCCTGGTTGGTTGTAACCTAAAAATGCGCCTTAAGATCCTATTATTGTGACTCCTACTCTAGGTGGGGCCTCTGATGGTCATGCTGGCCCTAATGCAGCACCTGTACCCCTCAATTTTGGCCACTCTCTTGCAACATGACCCTCCACCGTGAAGTTGGTAGACCACACATCCAGTCTCACTAGGCGGGGCGACTGTAGATCTTTTAGCTTCTCTGTTAAGCTTGCAATCTCATGCTAGAGACCTAAGATAGATGGATCATGGGAAGCGGCTCCCCCTGCGATAATCATGCATATAGCAGGTTTCTTTCTCTAAGGCATCCTTTAGTGTCTCGATTTTCTATTGCATTAATGGCGCCTGAGTGAGAGGTAGCAAGGCTTTGATGAACCAATCTCTCTGGTGGTTTCGGTCTATGGTATAACTGAGCTTACCAATTGCATCTTTAAACCTCTGCATTAGTTCCTAGGTGGTTTCTCCCTCTCGTTTCTTGATCTCCCACAACTTTGACAACCCTTGCTGATCTGTCTAGGGAAGTTTGAACTTCTATACAAATTTCCTCTTAATCTCATCCACTCTTGGGGGTTGGTGTAACTCCTCCCATTTTATGAACCATCGTATGGCTCTTTCCCTAAGAGTGGTCTGGATTCTATTAGCTTCACAGTGTCAGGTGTCTGACGAACACTCCATATAGCCTCACATAAGTACCAGTGTTGTTTTATGTCTTCATTTCCTCTACCAAAGAATTCCAAATATCTTGTGAATGATTTTCCCATTGTAGACTATGTTTGGGCTAGAAGGACAAAGCCTTGAGTTCTCGACTATTGAGATCCTTGTAATCCCAGATTACTATTACTACTATTTCCACTACTATTAGCAATAATAGTCTTATAATTGACATGCGCACTATGCACTCTTATCGTCTTAAGCAACTTAGAAACAAATTTACACGGGCTATTATGGAGTACCATGGGAAGGTCGGGGGGAATGCTACTTGAGCCTTGGGGAGTTGGATCTTTAGTTCCCTCAGATGCATTATCTTCCACGAGTAGTATTCTTATCACAAAGCACATCCTCATCATCCATGTATTCCTCTGGGTTTCCACAACCAATACATTTGTACTCCTCCCCCGCAATTGGTGAGGGAGGGTGCCTATCACCTTCTCGATTTCCAACCATCATTATTGTCTCTATCCCCTTCACTGAATTCACCTCCATTCTGTCTTCTCCCTTTAGACTCCTCAACACTGCTCCTACTTGGTGTAGTTCCTCCGGTTGCCTTGTAATCACCTGCATGGCCCTTGCCTGTCACTTATCCACTATCTGCGCCCTCCTCTGTGCTCTCACTTCCCTAGACCTTCATGAATATTCTGTGTCCATCCTTCTGATGGCCTCATGATCCCCCACTCAGTAGAATTTATCCCCTTAGATCCCTCCCCCAGTACTATGGGTTTAAGATCCCATGCTTAAACCTTGGAATATAAGCAGGCCTTCTTCCACCATTAAGACTTTAATCTAGAGAGGTACTTCTTTCAACAACTTCCCTCTTAGCCCTGTTAAGAACATAATGTCGACTTTTGAAAATGATTGGTCAATTTATGATATGAACTCGATCACGCCCCCTTCCAGCATAGTCTCCACCCGAAAATCTATTTCTCATGTGAGATCCATGTCAAGACAGTGGAGCGCCGTGAGATCCTACGAAGTCTCGTCATGACGAGGTGGTGTTTGTCCTCCCATCCTACCCATCACTTGTAGTCTCCACAACCATTTGTACAGTTCCTCTGGGAACTTACACCAGAAGATATCGTATTGGTCACTTACAACCTCTGAGTATAAAACTTCATCTTTTACTTTAGAAATGACCCAGTTGTGAAGTAGAGATTGTTGGGATACAAACCTATCCACTTGGTTGTCCCACCAATTTCATATTTCCTTCTTAAAAATTCCTGATACCATATTCCAAACCCTTCTTTTTTATTTCACGTGCCAACAACATAACCATTTGTTGGCATGAAAATGACAGCAGGGTTGAGACCCTGGGTTTGGGCACAAGGGGCCAACAAGGCTTCGCTATAGTCTATAGAAACACCGACATTTTCACCTTACCCAGAGAGGGTAAGGAGTCTCACCTGAGGCGTGCCGCCACTGAAGCTAGGTAAGGGTGGATTTAGGCACCAAGGGAGTCATGACAAATAGAAGATACCACAACATAGTAATTCATAATCTACACTAACCCAATCACAACGATCTATTCATACCATCTTAGGAAACCATATGAACAGATGCATTCATTCAAACCTCTAAAGAGTCAATAAGGATCATAATAATGCAATGTGGGTCTGAACTATCTCTTCCATTAACATAACATAACATAGAGTAATAGAAAGAGGCACAAGGTATTTTCATCAATAACGAGAATACTATAACCAACAAAAATAGTCTCAGACAGGATCGAGGAGTTTTTCACACTTCTCCTCAACCTAGGAAATCTCCAACGATCCATGGCTCACTCTACTAACCAAAAACCTTTCTTCGTCCTTCCTTCTACTTTTTATCCTCTACCTTGTGCTCAGAGTACTAGTTCTGCATATCTTCCACTCAGGTGTCTTCATTCTTGACTACCTATGTTCTCCCCTTGCCCGGCTACTCCTACTCCTTTCTGCCACCTTTCCGCAACTACCAAATCACTTCCGCTTCTTATTCCCCTCTCGGTTGTCAGCTCCGCAACTGCAACGATTGTCCCCGCCACTTTCTTGTGGCTCCTTTTTCCGCAAAAATAAAAAAAGAAGGCCCCAACAGTAGTTCTTTAGCCTTTCTTTGATCTTATTATTTCTTCAAGGCCTTTACTATAGTTTTCACAATATTCCCTCCCTCTTAATTAGGGAGATATACACTTTCTTTATCCAAGCTTCTTTTCTACTAGGGGATAAATCCATTAATAACACAACCACTCAGAATCTTTCTTTCATATCATCATATCATCGGAAAACTTTAGCCTTGAGAACAACATCCTTCTATCTTCATAAGGAAACAAGGTTATCTATTTATCAACATTGTAGACTTCAATGTCATTGATATTCTTACAACTCCCACTTTTCATCATGCTCAACATCATTAAGTATGAGTAGGTAAGCATATTCAACATCTTGAAGATGATGTACATTCAAATCTTGAACAAAAATTATATCGAAACACAAATATATATGAATTCATATTTACCAATAAAATAGGAGCATCTAAGGTTATCAACACTTTGAATAAGAAATCAATCTTTAGTTCTCCAAATCCTAAACCTAGTTAGGTTTACAATCAACAAGGGTTACATTTTTCATGCCCTATACTTTCACAACAATTTTTGCTAGGGTTTTTGTCACTAACCCTAAATACCATCATCAAAACTAAACCTTAGATGTCAATGACTAAACCAAGATAGAATTTCATTCATAGTGAAAGCAATTTACATCTAGGGTTTCTAGAATATTACATCAATCTCTAATAGAGTTTTGTCGTAAACCCTAGCATATAAAAAAAATTAATATTAGATATAAAACAACCAAGGTAAGGTTTCAATCATGCAGAAGTGTATACACCCAGGGTTTCATTCCTAGGACCCTACATTATCTTCTGTAAGGGTTTTGACATAAACCCTAATACATCAAACCTTGAAGAGCTAGGGTTTTATCTTATGTTCTAAATATCATCAACAAACCCTAAAAGGCTAAGGTTTTTATAGCGAACCCTAAAGGTTAGGGTTTACCAAATTAAAAGATAGATAATATAATGAGGGCTGATTTAATCTCGAGATTAATCACCCTAAAAAATAAGAATCTTTATGATTTAAAACCCAAGACATGAGAGAGTTTGTAATATAAAGAAAATTTCAAAATGATTGTACATTTTATATGAAGAAGACTAGCTATAAATCAAGTGGTCTTTAAACATATTTTGATTTGCTCCTTTTACAAACCTTGTATGGTTTACTTATTGAAGGACTCCCTCTTTTTGTGAGAAGGTGGTGTTGAGAAATCAAGGGGCAACAAGTTTAGGTGATTTCTCTTATAATGACAGTTTTTTGTGATGTATTTTTATTTTTCTTACTTAGCTTATTCTTTTATTTTATTATTATTAGTGTTTTCTTCATCAAACAACTACCAAACCTTAAAGAACAACATCACAAAGGACACAAGATATAGGTGATCATTCAGGGCCAAAACCTCTCCAAAATGAGAGGAAAAACCACACAAATTAATTTTCTTATAGAATCTTCAATTGATGAATCCCAAGACCTATACCTTGGACCAAGAGCTCCTCTAAGACCAAGTCAAACTTGCTACTTTTGTCAAGTAAATGATGGTTACTTCTTCCTTGTCTTCAATTTCGTCCCTTCAACATTTTGACTGCACCTTTAGCCTTCCTTTCTTCAACTTCAACTCATCTTCAACTTTTCAGCCCTACCTTCAAAAACCCCAGGGCACACGTGAGAGAGGAAATAGATAGATATTTTTTTTCTCTTCGATGTGTCTTCTTCTTCTTCTTAGTGAATTCAGACCTCAAACAATCCTTCTTGGCACCATAAATTTACTTCTTTTATAGTATTGCAACTCATATTTCCTACATCATATGAGAACCCTACTTTTCTTCACATGTATGAGTGTAGGAGGCCCAAAAAAGTCCTAAACTTCTCATTTTTTCTTCACTTCTTTCTTCATTGTTCAATAGAATTTTTATCTTCCTTTTCACTCTTTTTCCTAATCTTCATTTCTTGATCAAATTCCTCTCTAAGTGAAGTTAAGTCCTTTCTTTAATAGGATTCTCAACCATGCAATTAGGCACACATGTCCTCTTCTGTAGGTCAACAACTCCATTTGAAGGCCGACTTGCTAGTAGAACTTGGACTTGGTATTGGAGGGTATTTTGTCTCTATCATTGATTCAAATAAATTTCCTTACAATATTTAACATGACCCAAATGGGTCTTTCATACATGATAATGACCTAGAAGCTCTCAACAGGAGATTGAGCTAAGAAATAAATTT
>APFE030261542.1:0-28145 GCA_000404065.3 Pinus taeda
ATGGAAGCAGAATTGGAAAAGGCATTGCAGGACAAGCAAGGGGAGTCAACCTCCCAGCCCCCTCAAACTTCTACAACTCTTGGCCCTGCCCCTCCTACACAAGCAACAATAGCCCTCCTGCCATTCCAGCCCCTACCACAGCTACATTAGCAACAGAAGCCACAGCAGCAACAACAGCAGCAGTAGAATCAAGCATGAACATGGAGGACTTGATGAAGGCTGTCAAGGAACTTGAGGTTCAGGTGATAGAAATTAATGAAGCCAAAGATAGACTGGCCAAGCTAGAGGCCAGCTATGATAAGTCCAAAATGACAGTGGCAGAGAAGCAGAGAGAGATAAAGGCCTTGGAAACCAAAGTGAAAGCTTTGGAAAAAGAATTGCTTCTAGGCAAAACTTTGGCAGAAACCAAGAAGATAATCTGGGCCAAAATTGGCCAATCAATCCATTACCAATGGAGGTCAATACAGGAAATACATGAGAAAATTGAACTAATAGGCATAGCTCATGTTGAAATACAAAAGGCCAGAACAACACTGGGAATCATGCCTGAGCAGGCCAATAAAATGATACATTTCCTCAATACTCACACTAGGGAGGAATTGGCAGCACTGGAAATAAATAGCAGAACAGAAACTATCTTGACTGCCAAAAAAGTGCTGACTTTGAGAAATTTCACTCAAACTCTAGAAAGGAAATGTCAGGATATGAAGGCATAAATAGATGAATTCAGGGCAAGGATAACAACATTGTAGGATAAAGGACTGCCTAGCCTAGTGATTAGCACAGGACAACTGCTGTCATATGATCAATATATCACAAGGATCAACAATTATGTTGAAAATCAAATCACAGCATCCACCAGCTCCACAGAAGAAGCAGGGCCTCCCTCTGGGCAATCTCTGTATGACAAATTAGAGAATTTATTTTTTATTGAGCATGAGATTAATCATCTGTTTGAAGTGCCTCCAAATTTCTACAGATATACTGAAGCAGATGAAACGCTTGTAAAAATAAGGAGACATCAGCTACCTCCAGCTGATTGGTGCCAGGCAATGCTGGAAGTACTGCCCAGGTGATCCGACCATATTATTCCTTTTTTGTGAAAGTTCAGATCTCAGTCACAGTACAGGTCAGCAGAGAATTAGGTACTCAGATATCACAGGAGGCATCCGTACAGTGACTCATCAAAGCACTCAGACAACAGGCTCAATAAATGCAGATTTAAAGACACAACTACAACCAACTTTGCTGATCCAAAAAGTAAAAAATTGTCTGACAGAAAGACAACTGCCATATCAACAATTAATTGATATAGTTATTTCTTTCATTTACTTTTTGTAAGAGAGTTGGTGGTGTAATTTATTGCACAATAACTCACTATCTAGATATTTTGTATCCTATTTTTGTATATATATCCCCTCATAGAACGTATTGAGGGTCAGTTGTAGTGAAAACTCTCTCAGAAGAGCTGTATTGTATATCTTAGACCTTTTTGCTAATACAAATTTCTGGTGGAGTTCTTGGTTCCTATACTTTCTGAAGGTGGAAATGAATGATTGTGTTATGTTGCAGAATTCCTATGTCATTTGCTGGAACAATAAGTTATTCTGAACCATGTTCTTTTCTTTCTATGTATGCAAAATTTCACATATGTTTCATGATCATAGTAAATAGGGAAAAAGAATAGCTTAGGATTTGTTTGAATACACCCTATGCTCAATCCCTGTTTCTAAATATGTTTTCTTCTGTATTAGCCATGGATATGAATTCTTAAGTGCTCATGTCTAAGCTAATTCTCTCACTGTGAATATTGTTTAGGAATTCTTAACTGCTCTTAAGCAATACTTTCATTTCTCCCCTTGTTAGCATAGTGAAAGATTCTTAATTGCCTTTCACTCACTAATTCCATAACTTCATTACCTGATCTTAAAATGTTGTTCCACAGATGCCTATCCGGCTTTGTAGCAATACTCTTTCTTCAGAAACATACTTCAGCAGCACACAACCCTGAACTCCATTGCCCAATGGCCCAAACTGTTCTGTAATTTATGCCTCAGCTTTGTTTGAATTCACCAACCAACCAAATTTAAAACAAAATCAGTACACCATAACTAGCCTAAAATCACCCACCAACAAAGCTAAATTATAAAGAGAGAGCCCTCTCTGGTTGCAGGTAGGCTAGGACCTGTAACTAAAAGACTGGTTAGTGGTTACCTCGGCCGTATTCCCTTTAGGAAGCATGGAACAACCTGAGTGATGACAGATAACATTCAATATCAACATATTTCCAAAAATATTAACACATTATCTGATTCTCTAGCAAATTATTTGTCAAATAGACATTTGCAACACATGTAAAAGTAATATTTTCAATTCACATCATCAGTTGAATAGGATTGCATATAACCATAGAAAACTCTGAAAGTAAAATAGATAGGTGTTTTAAAAGTTTGTACAAAATTTGTGTCCTAGACACGTTTGGTCATCTGACCCAAAAAACTCAAAATGCATGCAAAACATCCTAAGTAGCTCTAGTGGTGCTCATGATAATAGGTCATAGCTTGTGCTATCATATGCAAAAGCCTCGCCTAGAGGCTAGGAACACCAATAGTGTGGCGCTGTAGCCTCATAGGTAACTCCTCAATCTGAACATCCAGAATACCAAGGGTTAATCCCTCAATGTGATCTTGCAACTATGCTAAGGTGTCAACCAAATCTAACTCCTGGAGAATTGCTCTCCCAACGTTTCTCCACGCTAGCCCACGTGCAACCTATTGGTGCCCCACAAGTCGAACAATACCCACATATGCATGCATAAGAATGATTTTAGTTTAGTCTTGGAAACATTAAAAACACAAAAAACATATAGAAACTTGAAAAATCAAAAACATTTTTGGTCAAACAATTTACCTATAGCACCCCATTGTGCTCCAACTAATAGAATCAAATTTGGATCTCCACGGAAATCCATCCCTGAGTATGGATGCTCCTCGATGACAAGATGTTGTCACTCGAGCGAACTGAAGAATACAGTGGAAAAAATGATTGTTGACTGACCCGCATGTCGAGCCATCAATTCGACCCACCTCTGCATACATGGATCTCTAGGACCAACTACACCCAATGATACATGTTGGAGTTGCATCAATGGGATTCTCTCTAAGGTAAAAGATATTAAGATTGAACCATAGCATAAATTCTTTATCTTACGACTTTTTACCTTGGTCAGTTGTTCTTTTAGTGAGGAAGGCAAAACCTCGCACCAGTTGAAAAATTTTGGCTCTAGAAACTCCAGTGCATACTGCATATAAGATTTGGTCACCAGATGCAGTGTCACACTGCCAGCCAATTTTGCGATTGTGAAGAGGATCGTTCTCAAGGGCAAATCGCTCACATCCCTGATGTTTATTTTCCCATCCTTGCTAGGATGTGTACCTGTCCGACAAAATTGTCTAATATAATCTCTCACCAATTCACCTCCATGGGCAAATCCAGAAAGTGAGATGGGGGCACCTCACCTCGACAGTCAGGTAATAAAGTAAATATCATCAATGGTAATAGGGACCATCTTGTCCCTAATGTGAAAAGTCAGATCTGTCAGATCCCATGTATGAATAAGGAATTGCAGTAGTTCTATTTGTTGCCTCATTTCGGACAACGTGAATTATTTGAGTAACCCACAGTTTTTGAGGGCCTCAACTGTACCCAAATTGTTTAGGGCAACCATGTCTTCTTCTTCATGCTCTCTTTCTCGCCATGTAATCAACATTCTAATCTAATGAAAGCCTGAAACAAAATCATAAGCTTAATTAGGATCCTTTCCATGCAAAAAACAGGATAAATTTTGGAGCAAACAGCTAAATCAAACTCGGGAAACTTGCCCAGCGTAACCTAGGCATAGAAATAGTGCACTGCAGAGCATGCAGGCTTCTATCTAGGTGCTCTTCAACGCAGTTTTCAATGTGAAATCTTGTGCTCATCCCAGAGCAAAAAAATGAAACCCCAGGGGCCCCAAAAAACCCTAAAACTTGCATGAAATGACAAAAGAATTACCTAAAAAGAAAGAAGAGAGTTTTAGCTCTTACCTGCTCTAGACGACTCGAGAAATGGTTCGCAAAATCTCTCACAATCAATTGATGAAGTTTGAGGTAAAAAACTAGCTCAAAGCACAAAACTGAATGGTAAGTTCCAAATGGTAAAAATGTCATGGTAAAAACTTATTTCATGTTTATTTCATGTTCATTAATCAAGTAAACATTAGTATTTACCTATTTTTGCCTATGAAACATGTATCTTTTAATCATTTTGGCAGTGTTTTGAGCAGGTTTTGCAACTGACTTGTAGAATTTGACGTGTTCGATTGTAAATTGTACCTTTGACCACAAAGCACACTTTTATCACTTTTTTGAGCTCTGTTAAAAATGAAAAAGGAACCCCCTTGGAGTCCTCGTTAATCTCTTTTCAGACTTCTAAACATGAAAAGTTTGTTGAGCGCTTGTCCTTTCCAGCTTGTTAACGGATTGGAAACAATATCTCTCTTGTATTGTTTTGTGATTTTTCGGGCTTGACAGATTAATTTACAAAAAAGAACTTGTGGAGTTTTCTTTTTGTCCCTTTTCAAACTCTCTAAACATGAAAAGGACTGAGTTATCTTTGTAATTAAACTCATTAAAACATCAAATAACGACAAACTTATCCATCTAGACAAGACCAAGTTTCACCTTCGCTAGACTCGTTAAAACATCACATAGCGATGGATTCACCTAAAGGGTGGAATTATACAACAAGCATATGTTATCCTCCTCAAGCTTGATAAAATTAAAGAGGTACTGGTCAGCAATGTGAGGAAAATGGGAAAAAGGGAAAACCACTTTATGGTAGCAGGTCACTCTTGAACATGAAACTTTCACTCCATCACCGTGACTATTTGGGTTGGGTTATTAGCTTGGTGGTTATCACACCATTGGTTTATCATACCATCCATAACTTTGTTTTGGGTAAATGCTACCAATTCATTTCAATGTCGCTGACATATTCAATAGAAGTCATTCAGTCAAAATTCATCCTTTGCAATACCATAAACCTTCATTTTCATGACCGCCATTCTTGAACCTTGTGTCGTCAGTCAAATTCCATCTCCAAAATCACTACACTCGTTTCATATCATTGATGTGGGATACATCAAGGCCCTCTTACGACGAGTCACTTCTTGTCGACATCAGCTTATTATCTAAGAAGTTGACTTAGAAACACCCTTCTAGTACCTTGAGGCTTGCATAAATCAATAACAGGTTTCTCGCTTCGGGCGATAGGTTGACATCAATGGCCTTCGACTAAAAGACTTTGTATGGTGTTCGACATCAAATCATGCATTCACACCATGCAAAATGTGCTGCAGTACCTTGAGGATCATTATCATTATTGGTGATTTCTCTTGCGTCTGTTAACAACTTACATCATTGGCTGGTAGTCAGATGATGTCTTCCCATGTTCGACTTCAGATCACATATTCACATGGTTAGACTCATACTTGAGCAAATGATTGAACAAGATAGAAGACCTTGGATCTAGTTTCATCCATCTGGGCTGCGATTACAGGAGTACTAAATCATATGTACAATGGCTTTACATTGATAGTCATTCCAATCATGGGTCTATATTTGTAGACGACTATTTATGTACATGTAATGAAAGTTTATAAGCTGAGCATGGGTATGCTTCCCTCAACAATTCATGTAGAATCAAATATCATGATATATGTATTGTAATTGATGCAGGTCACCTTCCACTTTGATACCTCCTCATCACATCATAAAGCATTTCATTCGACATTGGCATTTTTTCGACTTCATGCTTTAGGGGGAAGCTGTTACAGATCCATTTGGGCACATCAATCCCATCATCCAGATTAGTGTTTTAGGGCTCATCAAACCATAATTTTAGTTGCTACATGCACTAAACAAGTCACCCCTTTGAATGCCTCCTTCCCAGAAAGTTTCAAGGCTTGAAGACATCCAGAAATAACCTCTAGAGGGACCAACGCAGGTAGGCCCATGTAAGGGTGCACTACAGAGCAGTTAAGTCCATGCCAAGGTGCTTTGTATCTTAGGCTTCCTTTCACCTACGCTAGGAGACATTGAGCGAAATTCACATAGGGTTTGGGGAATATTCTTATCTTTTGGAGTCATCTAGAAGGTTCCCTCACTTATCAACTCCTATGAGCCCAAAAAGGGATAAGGAATGAGTTAAGGTGCATCCTATCCTCTCATCCCTTCCTCCATGGAACTAATTCTAAGTATGGAAGGCCATTCAATGCCACCATTTATGAGAAAACCTCTTGAATATTCCTATAAATTGACCACTCATCTTAGTGATCAGGGGCTAGATTATGTTGAATTGTAAGGAGATAATGTTGCTATGAGATTTGGCTTTGAAGCAAGTATTGTAATGCTACAACTTTGTCATGATTTTGATGTGATGTGGATGGGATCGAAGCTGGAGGAATGGCTTTGAATCAGACCCCAATGGTTGTAGTTCCTTCTTCTATTCAATAAAGTGTTTGAACCTTTCTCCCATATGTTCGTATTGTTTTATAATGCTTATATGTGTGAATTTTATCTGACTCCTTTCACTTATATTCAATAGATCTTTTGCTTTGATCAATTCTTTGTTTTCTGTTGTGTTTACAAGTACTTCTCAAGTGTATTAAGTATGTGAAGGAGTGATAGGATCATTACAAGTGAGACGAGAGGAAAGCGAACTACAAGTAGGTCTTCTCATCTTCTCATCTTATCTATTGCTTATAGGAAAAGATTAAAGAACTTTAAACTGTTGTTCTATATATGGCCACTTATCTAGGAAATTAGTATTTATTCGTAGATACCAAATTCTCGAAAACACACTTACGTATCCCATTATCAGAAAACCTCAATCTCATCTCTTGTCCTTTCTGTCAAAGTAAGTGTCATTATCCCACTAAATCCCTCAACAACCAAAGCTCCTCCCTCAATGTTGATTTGTAACCTTTCTTGATTTCATCTCTCTGTCAAGTGTGCTTCTCAAAACCTATGGAATAATGACTCCAAAGACTCTTGGGCTCCCTGTTTGAACCATCTCTCCTTTATATTTCCCTCATCCCATTCCTTGCCTCACACAACCCTCTTTCTCTCCAACTCCCGAATTTCCCTCTTCTTCTTGCATATTTGTCCCCTCGACTTTTTGTATGCTTCCTTTATTCATCGACTACCCATCAACTACGTCATAATATCCTTCCCATATCCTTCCCCCTTGTTCCTTCAACTCCCTTTCTATCCTCATCATAGATCCGCCCTAGTCACAATCTTTCCTGCATTGTAAATCCCACAAATTTTTTCTAGAGCATATTCGTTCTATGCACAATTATTGGCAAGACAGATGCAAATCTGAGATGGGTTATCTATCTTACCAATGCGATGAACACAGGAAAACTATCGAGCAGCTCAACAATCATTGCACACACCTTGAGAATGCACTCAATACTCTGCAAGACATGGTGACAAAGAAAATAGGAGAAACCTCCAATTCGAAGGAATGCGGAAGAAAATATCAGCAGAATGAGGAGAATTCTATTAGCAAGAATAAGAGGAATAGTTAGTTTCATGAATCCAAGGACTTGCTTATCTCTTCAATAGAAAGAAATCTATGTCTCGACATTATACTCTTTCTCCAATTTATATATGCTCAACAATTATAGTTTGCTTCTACAATAGTTTGTAAGAATCTTTAAGTTAAATGTAGTTGGAAAATTAGGAATATACGATCTGTATGTAAAAGTCAGAAAAGAAGGATCAACAATTTTTTCCTCCCTTCCCTCCCTGATTTTTTCAACCTCTATGTACTTGGGAGTTATTCTCCCTCTTTTTTTGGAAGGAATATAATACACCCTATCTTGTTAAAAAAAAAAACATGCTATGCCAACATGGATGCACTCGTAGAGGTAATGGACAAAGAGGGAAATCTAGTCAACCTAACCATGAGCCCTCAACTCAAGTAGGTCCAACCATCAGTCAAGAATCAATTTCATCTACCATGCGGGTCAAGAATCTCATCTTGGAGGGCTTGACACACTAATACACTCACTCTATATAATTAGACTCTAAATTATTAAGAGAAATGTTTACCCTCTATAAACAACAAAAGTCGAGCAACTCCTAAGGGCAAGGCATGATGATCAAAATTTTAGTTTTTGCAGCATCAAATAGTGTTCTAGTATTGAAAGTTTGTGGAGAGGCTAAAACATAGGAGTTCTCCTAAATCCATAAATCGTTTATGGAAATTCCACATAGACATGGATCAATTAAATTAATTGATTGATAATTAAAAAATGCGTAAGTCTAACTTAGGGAAATCAGTTAATTAGTAGTAATTAATTAATAAAGGTGATAATTCTCTAGAAACTCACATAGGTCGACTTGGATATGATATCAACCATCAAGTATGTTTTAATCTTGGCTATTGGAGTCCCAACTAGAGATTATAAGAATAGGTTGATGGGTAGATGGAGAAAACACATTACAATGAGTGAGAGCCAGCAGTGCAAGTTCCTTGTGCAGTTTGAGCTAGCCAACAACAAAGTTTGAGCCAGAGAGAGGATAAAAGGCTAGAGATGGGTGGAGATGGTGATCTAGAGGAAGATCTTCCAGTTTTGGAGAGGCAAGAGACGAGGTTGAATTATTTCTCCTGGAAGCACTGTATAGCCTGCACAGTTGCTTTAGTGAGTAGTTTGTTTTTGCTGAGGAGGTCATTTCAGTTTCCAGAGGCTGGGAGGATTTTCAAGGAGGCATGAGAGAAACTTCCCTAATAAAAAAACATACAATATGGCTTAATTAGCATCATTTCCAGTCTTAGCATGTGATAGGCTACACAAAGGTGACACAAGGCCTTCACAGAAGGTTTTGGACGACTTGCTTTCCAATGGTCATTCAGAGGTGAGATTGCTTGGAGATGAGGGTAAGTTCCCTCATGTGATTTTACCAATATTTCTCTCAGATTGGATAGCGGTTTGGGCATCCAAATTTATTGTACTCAATATTCACTGTTGCATAATAATAAAACCCTCGGCTGCTGCACCAGTTTTCCCACATTGGGTTTTTCCAGGGACATTAGTCAAAAAATAATTGCATCAATTTTTATGTGCATGTGCTAGTATTTCTTAGTTCCTATTTTTTCTTTCGAAATATTTTATTTGGTGAATAAATTGTAGTGTGATTAATTCGAAATTAATAAAAAAATAATAAATAGTTAATCAACCTTCAGGCCCCTCAGCACCATTCGTAATTCCCTCAGATCGGTAAAAGATCCCGTTAACCCTAAGGACATGAAGGGTGTTTATTTAATCCCCTGTTCTTGTGGGACTCCCTATATCGGGGAAACAAGACGCTCCATCCAGCAGAGAATTAGCGAACATGCAGCTGACCTGAGACATGGGAGAACCAGGTCTTCAGAATTAGCGGAGCATGTGGATAAGACTAAGCATCAGGTTTGCATTGAGGAGGCCAACGTGGTTGCTAGAGTTGCTCAATTCCATCATCGTAAACTCAGGGAAGCTATTGAAATCGAAAGAAGGCCTAACAATCTCAACATAGATGACGGCTGGAAGATCAGTAGATGTTGGATCCCTGCCCTTTCATCTTAGTGTTTCTTCCCCTCCCCCCGCCTCCTTTCTTCCTCTTTTTTTTTTTTAGTTATTAAAAAGATTAGTTTGATTTATTTTATTATTATTATTTTATTATTAATATATAATTATAATATATATATATAATAATTAAATAATATTATGACATTAATGTTAATAATATTAATGTATCCTATTAATTATTGTAATATATATATATATATATATATATATATTAATATATATAATATATATATATAATTATATTAAGTATTTTATCTTGCTATAATATATTTATATATGTAAGTATTATTAAATAATTTATCTACTATTATTAGAATATTTATGTATATACATATATATAACAATTTAGTAAAATAATGAATTAACCATTTCTATTTTATTTTTATAGATAAGAATAGGAATTAATATTAACAAGAATGGTAATTAGTAATAAATAATAAATAATTTAATTAACTTTTTAACCATTCTGGATTATTTTGGTATTCATTTTATATAATTTTAATCCTATTAATATTAAATATATATTTTAATTATTAAATTTAATAAATAATTGAATGATTATAAATAGAAACCAAACATTTACTTATTCTACCTAATTTATCAATTCTAAAAATAATAATAATATTAATTATTTGACCTGGGCCTCAAGTCAAACTAGTCGTTTATCTTGTTAGCCGTTGGAGTCTCTGCTCAAACTATTTAACTTGCTGGACTAGATCTGTTTCTTCAACTTGTCCTGACGATGAACCACACTGGTTGGTTCGAAATGCGTCGACAATTGTCTTCTATATGTGATTTACGGCGAAATTCTTCTGATAACTATGATGGATCATAGAAGCCTCAATTCTACAAATAGTTAATCAGTTAGGAGAATTAATTCCGGTTACTACATGTCAAGGAATTTTCACACAAAACACACTTATTTCCTTCATGAATGATCTCCAAAGGAACTAGTGGCATATGCAGGACAACTTGTCCCATCCCCAATGCAATCAATGGAACCTACATGAAAACTTGGAATGCTTGGATGGCCAATTAAGCCATATGGAAAAACATGTTCATTGTGAATTCCAACCACCTCCTCTTGCATCTAGGTTAGAGAACCTAGATATGATAAATTAATCTGAATCCTAATGGTAATATATTATGTTTTGATCTTAAAGGTTTTATGGTTTTCTATCCCCCTCCAGTTTTGGACTACTAAATGTTTATGGCTTGGTGTAATCATTTTTGGAAATTTATATTGTCCAAAAAAGTTTGTAGGAGTGAGGCCAACAAAACTTTGTTAATCAATGGATAATGATGTAATTTTTCTTTATAAATAGAAAAAAATTTGACTATATATATATGCTATAAAGTCAATTTTTTTTCTATTTATAAAGAAAAAGTACATCATATAAAGAGGATGAGGATAACTGTATGATATCATTTTTCTATAGTTGTATCTAGACCATTAAATTTTTGATATGTTTACTTGAGAGGAAAAAGTAATTTGACCTAATAGTGAATACAAAAGTCATCCATGAGTTTATCCGCAATTCCTTCACCTTTTAATGCTCCTTTAATATCAAACTGACCATCATTTGACCCAAACTTAGATAATATTTCTTTATATAAATTCAGAGGTATCAACCTTCCATTTGCATCCTAGCATGAATGCATTCCCATTCCCGTTAAAATATTAAATTTGGTATTAAATGAACAAACTTTCATTTTTCATGTACTTGCCGCATAAAATATCTCTTAATAAGAACTCTATTAGTGTCCATTATCAAGTTGGAACTATCATTGAACTCCAATATATTGAGTTGTTCTTTACCTCTAGAATTAAGAAATTTAATTATTTTGTTTGCAATTGATGATTTGTTTCCTAAAATCCTGTTAAATTTGATCAATAGTTTTTTAGCAACCATTAATAGTTTTGCTTCTTCACTAATTACCACAACGTATTCCCATAATTCTGAAATATAAGTAATGATGTTCTCCCATAAAAGTCTCTTGTTTTCAATCGATGGATTGAGAGCCAATTAGTCGTTTTTTATGCCCTTCAATCTAAGTTGTTTTTTATGCTCTTCAATCTAAGTTTGTAGGGAAGCCTTCTACTTTAGTTATATGCTAAGAATCTTATTTTTGTTTACTAATTCTTCTTGTGCTTGACTTAATGTAGTAATCTTGAACTGCAATATCTTCATAAGATTCTCAATTTCTTGATATTTCACTCCCAGTGTTAAAATTGTTTCAGCCAAATTCTCTGAAAGGTTTACTTCAATCATTGTTGTCTTAAAGGTGGGCACTACACATGTGTGCTCAAATTTCTCTTTTAGCAAATATTCAACTTGTAATTCCAGTTTTTCAATTTGTTTATTCTATTTTATGATCAATGAAAGCAACTTTTCTTCCTTGTTCTACACTACTTGTAAATATTTTCTTGCTTTAGTTGATTGGTCACCTTAGTAAATATTCCAACTTAGCAACATTAGCAACCAATCTCGATAAAATTTTGCAAAACATATTTGATGTTTTCCTATGGAGATCCATCTAATCAACCACATGAATATGCTTTAGGTTAATGATGAACTTGGCAACTTTGTAATCCTCTACAGTTTTAATTATTTGAGATGTCGGTTCTAAAAATTCCATTTGAAGTTGTCCTTTTTAATAATATAGGTGTGTCATTAATTTGGTTTGTGATATTTTTCCCTAATACCAAAGATCATTGTAGGCCTTCTGCCTTAGTTTCACATCTATGCTCTTAATCTCCATAAACTATGAAAATATGTTGTCTTTCTTAGCATATGTAGTAGGTGAAACAATAGAAGATGATGCTTCTGGTTTCAAAGTAGTAGAAGGTAGTAGCTCCAGATTAAAAATATGCTTGCTTGATGTGGATTTTGTGATTGAAGTTTTGGCTCCTCTAATATTTTCCTCTTTTGTACTCTATATTCTATGTTTCTAGATTCAAAGGCTGATTGTTGCGTGTCTAAAAAGATCCTTTTAAGTTCCTTTTCCCTCTACTATGGAGTTCTAAAATAATAGACATTGAATATTGATTTACTCCAATATTCGCCAGTGCGATCTTGCTCCCGGATCTTCTTGTTGGAAAATTGCTCCATGTTAGACTTTGGCACAAGTTTGTGAGTAGTTGAACCTTGTTCAGATCTTTTGTTGGATATAATTCCATCAAGGTCATAATGCCAAATCTCTCCTATGAAAATTTCATCTCTTGCAACATGATTTCAATCTCTTTAACTATTTCTCTAGTGTTGACAAAAAATGGTCCAACCTTTGCTTTTAGTATGAAGAGAGAAAATCATTTCTTATGCACAAAATGAATTTGATCCACACTAAAACTTTGTCTCATAAACACTAATGCAAATATTCTTGTAAGCAGAAAAAAAGCAAGTCTATAAGGAGCCAACCCAAATCCATACATTCTAATTTCTGTAAAGTTTTTATATAGATACAAATCTCTCACGTTTACTCCCTCATTAAGCTGCAAAATTCTTTTGATATTTGGAAATACTCTTGGTGGCGATACATCATACATAAGGTTGAAGGAGACTGATAGAAAATTATTAACAAAATATGAAAATGAAAATTCTTGTGATTACTTCCTCAACATTGAAGTCCAATGAATTATCAAAAGCACATTTCCACCTTAATCTTGTTTTTGTAGTTGAATACTGGAGAATTCTCCACCCAAAAATACAAAAACATATAAACAAAAATATAATGATACCTAAAAGACTTGGTAAGACTAAAATTGGCCAACTGGGCATTAATAACATCATATAGGTATTGGCTGAAGTGAAATCTAACAAAGGATTTTCTGATTAGTGAAATAGAGGCTAAAATACCTAGGACAATTTCATCTATTGTATAATCATTGTCATACCCTAGCAAACAACAAACCATAGAGATAATATGTCTCAACATTTCAGGGAAAATGTTTGAGGAATAAGGTGGGTTATGTTCTAGTATATGATAGTTAATAGGTAAAAAGGGTTCAAGGAAAATGGTCTTTTATTTTGGGGTTAAGTCATGGTATGATTGACTAAATATTTCTTCATTTAGTGGTTGAACATAGCTAGGAATTGCAATATTAAGCATCTAGAGAACTAGCTCTGGGTTGAAATAAAACAAGATAGTTCCACTTTTTTGACACAATCACCTTTCCACTCGGAAGATATTGTTCATAACACCAGGAGATAAGTTTAGGATATGTGTGAGTCTTGGGAGTTATAAACTAAGTCAAGTAAAACCCCCAAATAAGAAATACATCTTGGAGGTCTTGAAAACATTGGTATGCCTAATTACAAAGCTCAAAAAGATCAAACTTGCACCAACTTTCATTGGCATCAAACTCTTTGTCGATTAATGGTAGTTCATCAAAGTTTACAATGTTTTCAACGGAGGGTTTGAACACTTTTACTTTCATTTTGAATATTAATATAATACAAATTAAATAGAAGCAAGAATAGAATTACCCAAAATATGTGGAATATGAAATTCAAATCTCTTGTGTGCGACAAGCTTTCTATCAACTTCTTTGTAGTTTGAACAATGCATGAAACTAACAAAGAAGATACTTTCCTAATTTTTGATTCCCTTGAACCATCAGAAGACAATTGTCATAATTTTATAGGTAGAATTTTTATTAATTAACCCACCATGAATGCTGACATGGCTGGATCCCACAACATCAGAAAGGTAGTATGGAAAATCCTAAAAGTTGAGGGGGGGGGCGGGGGGGGGGTGTGATATAATTCAATTGCTTCCATTGTCACAAAAGCAAGTTTCAATAGATAAAAAATCGAAACCCCCACCCATCATTAAATCTCAAAAGGTCGAGGGGGTGGGGGGTGGGGTCGATTTGTATTAGGTGGTTCAATGCTTTTTGAAAGATGTGCACCTTTTGACATCAATGCCATATCTGTTTCAAAGCATAATAAAGTTTAATCACACACACACACATACAATGTTTGGAATTTTCTAAAAAAAGGTTACAACATCGGCTCCATCTGGGGACTGCATTTCCTTGCGGGATGGTTAAAACCATAGCTAAAGCCTTCACCTTAGGCTATGGAGTCAAAATGCTATAGGAAATTATCACACTTGCTCTATAAAATTAAATCACTCTGACTATTTATAATGAAAATGACATAAGAATCATTAGATTCTTCAATATTGAATAAAGTGTTTCAAATACTACCTATTTACAGGTAGTGATAAAGTATCACCATCCATGTTATGTAAAATGAAGGTGTTATTCCATTTTTCTTCAAGCACTTTGAAAGGTCCTAACCAAAGTTTGTCAAACTCACCATGCTTGCTCTTTTCTTATCTTCTAGAACCCCACCTGAGTAATTGATCACCTTGATGGAAATCCATTTCTCTATATTTTTTGTCAACCAAAGTCTTCATTCTGTCCTAATATCGTTGCAGCTTACCCTGCTCTCGTTCTCTATTTTGTTCCAGCTCAATAGGTTGATGTATTCTTTCTGTGAAGTTATCTAGTTCTTCATAAGAATCTTGCAAAATTTTCATGACAAGAAATTCCAACTGAATAGGATAAACTACCTCAGTATCATAAAATAGCTGAAAATGGGGATTTACCTATTACTCTTTTAGGATAAAACCTGTTAGCCCAAGGAGTAAATTTTAAATGAACATCCCCAGTCTTCTTATGATTAGCTAAGACCTTCTTGATCACTTTATACTCTTGTTTGAGGACATAACAAGTCCATTGCACGTCCATTGCCTCAAGGGTAATATGCAGTAGAATGGTGTAAAGTAATATGATATTTTTGACAAGAATAAACCATCTTAACAAAATTTAAACCTTGTGCATTACTTGTGATAAGTTCCTTTGGGTAACAAAATCTAGTTGCACCCACTTCCACCCATTTCATAAAATAATTAGTTGCAGTTATAATCCATTTATGTTTATTACTATATGTTGGGCCTATCTCTCCAATGAAATCTAAGCCCCACTGTAGAAAAGGAGTTTCCACCAAAATTGAAATTAAAGTCAGAGATGGTAATTTTTCCTTAATTGGAAATATATAGTGGGACACAATTTCTGACTTTTGCCCCAACTTTAGAAAATAACTTTGGCCAATAGAACCATTATCTCAAAATCTTATGGGAAGTGGTTGTCTAGGAAAAACATCCACCACAAGCATCCTTATGAAATTCATCTATCACTCTGTCTATTTCATCTTCAGTCAAGCAAAGCAAAAACATCCCCAAATGGTCCTTCCAAAATCGTTTTTCATTAATGATGTAGAACCTTATTGCCTTAAGCTTAAGAGATCTATCTTGACTTCAATGTAATTCAGAAGGACACTGAAAATTTTGTAGATAGGAGACAATATCCTTATACCATTCAAATGATGAAAATTAATCCTTTAACTTCAAAGAATTTTCTTGTGTATTCTTCTTTGGAGTTTAATATAAAAGTTGCATCACAAAGTTTATGCTTAAAATTCTCCAATTAGATTGTGCTAGGATTTTAGCTAGTCCATGAACCTTTACTAGCTTAACTGGCTCGATCTCCAGATCAAATTCTCGATTTTTTCAAACCATTTGCCCCACTTAGTATCATTGTCTGCTTGAGTTAAAACTACCTTCACTACAATATTTTGTACACATGCCACTATTTCTGAATGCAAAATATAAGTCCTAAATGATTTAAGGGATTGAACTAAAGCATATGCCTCCTTCTCAACAATATCATATTCTAACTCTGCATCTCTTATTTTCTTACTTTAAAATGCTATTGTATGCACATAATTATCCTCATTTTCCTGTAATAAAATTGTTGCCAATGTTGAATCTAAAGCAAATGAAAATATGCTGAAATACTTACCATGATTAGGACTAACTAAGACTAATGCTTCTATGTATTCTTTTTTAATATGATGAAAAGATAACCTTGATTGCATTGTCCATCTAGGTCCTTGGTCCTTCTTGAGCATATTTGTAATAACTTTCACTATCTTTGCATAGTTGGGAACAAACCTCCTAAAAAAAATAACTTTACCAAGGAAAAACCGTATTTCCATTTTTTTTAATGGGTAAACTTATAACATGAATAGTAGAAACTCTTTAGGGATCAAGTTTAACCCCATATTTAGAAACAACATGCCCTAGAGGTTTACCTTCTTTCATAGCAAAGATTGATTTTTTGGGATTGAGTGAAATCCCAAATTTCTTGCACTTATGAAAAATTTATCTAAGATGTCTCAAATGTTGTCAATTTGAATTTGAAAAAAATAGTAAGATCATCAAGGTAAATAACGACAAGGTTTTTTTTCTCACAGACAAATGCTAAATCCATAGCTCTCTAGAAGTTTGCTCCAATATTCATCAATCCAAAAGGCATTTTTGCATACATGAATGTGCCCCAAGGTGTAGTAAAGGTTATTTTACTTTGATCTTCCTTCTGTAATGTAATTTGGTTATATCTAGAAATACCACCTAACATTGAAATTTTGCCTACTACAATTACCTTTTGAAGAAGAAAATCCATCTTTGGATGTAGATAATTATCTTTGAGAGATGCCTTGTTCAAGTTCTTGAAATATACAAATAATTTGATTTCTCCATTCTTATTTCTTATAGGAACTAAGTTAGCAATTTGTTGAGAATATCTCAATGGAACTATGATTTTAGCATCCAACAAATTTTTAACCTCTTTCTCAATTATAGGCAATAAAAAAGGATTTACTTGCCTAAGATTCTATCTAAAAGGTTTGGCACCAAGCTTCAATTTTTTTTATGCTAAATGATTGAAGTGTCATAGGTTTTTAGATCTTCATATTTACACGCAAACACATAAATGTACTGTTTAAATAAACCTATGTACTTGTCTTTGATCTCTGGTGACAATAATTTAGAAATTTTAGTATACATTGGTTCTTCTTCTATCCTGCTACTGCAATCTTGAGTATCTTTTGATTGGCATGATATTTGCACTAGTAGGAACATCATTCTCACTAAACAACTTCTCTAATGGCGCTAATCCCATTTGCAATAAAATTGTCATACAATTGGATTACTTATGAAATGTAATTTTATCCTTTAGTTCTACCTTGATCTGAAATATCTTCTTCAATTTCCTGATCTGATTCTTGATCAATATAGGAAGTTGAAATCTCATCAAAAACCTCCACGAACCTTTTTATATGTTCATCATCCTCAAAGACCTAATGGTATTTGACATTATTTGTAATGGAAGGTTTATGTCTTTCTTCAACTTGATATTGCAACTGAAAGTTGTTGGCAGTTTGAAAGTACTTATTGATACGGCTAGAGAATCAACTGCAACATTCTCTTCTCTTGGAATAACACTAATATTAAAATCCTGAAATAAATTTTCTACATAATCCTATACCTAATTCATATAACTTTAGTATCAGATGTTTAGTCTGACAGAGATTTTTGACTTGTTTTACCACCAACTTGGGGTCACCAAACACTACCACATCTTGAATTTCCATCTTTCGTATTGCTTCAGGCCTCATAATGAGGATCTCATACAGTATTACATTATTAGTAACTTAAAATTCTATGTGACAACCCTGAGTTATATTTTCATGTGATAAATGGACATTATAAAGGAAAAAAATAGAACCAAGGTCATGCGACACATATTCCAAGCTGAATGAGGGGGAAAACATTACATTAGGCATCAATTGCGATTAATTATTTATTATTAGCTATGGAAATTGGCATTGGCATTGGCAAGAGGCAAAAAGTAATTAAGTCAAGAAATAAAGGAAAATAGAAGAAAAGGAAGATGAAGAGACAATAATTTGAATGCAAGGGAAAATTAAGAAAAAGGAAAGGAAAAAAGAAAAGAAAAGGGAGGGAAGTATATTGACACACACTCTTGGACAGTCTAGTATTCACTGAGAGGAAAGGAGAAGAGAGAGAGAGCACTTGGAGACAAGGAAGCCATAAGAAAGAACACATGTTAAAGAGTTCAACTAGGGGCTAATTCCCCTTCCTAGATTTAAGCAAGTATTTGTGTAAAAGATGGGATAAGTAAAAATATGTAAATAAATATACTTACGAGGAGTTACTGCCCACCATTATTTACAGGTTCTTCAACACTTTAACAAATGTGGGTAAAAATGTAAATGTGTAAGCTTACAAGAATTTAATTGACATAGATATATGAACCAATTTACAAAGAGAAATGTCTCTTGGGTATCTTGAGTATAGAATTCACTTCAAACTTTTCATTTTACACAATTCACTTACCATCTCATATCTTCTTGTACTTATTGTTGATGTTATATCTACAATTATTGTTAATGATGATCTAAAGTGAATTCTATTGAAGTTTTAATGTGATTGTTGTTGGAATCTGATGTATACTTGTTATTGGGTTAATAAGACATTGAAGTAATTGTTGCAAGCGTAGAACATACCATAAAATTTAACATGGTATCAGAGCCTAGGTGAAGACATGCCCAAGGAACAAGAGAAGAAATATCAAAAACATGGTAGATGATCACCAGTTGGATTGGATGGCCCAAGAGCCACTTTCTCTTCCAAGAGAACTTCATCATCTACCCAAACACCCAGAGAAGTTCTTAACGAAGTATGATGCTGATAAGACAACTAAAGATGAGGACCACATTGACAAATTTTATCTATAATTAAGAATGCTAAAGGTCTTTCATGATGATGTTACCTGTATATTATCCCCATATACATTTGAGAATAGAGCATCGACATAGTATCACAACCTGCCAACCAATTCAATCCATAATTGGAGACAATTCAAGAAACTCTGTTTGGAAAATTTTTCTAATGATAAGAATCCTACCATGTTATTGATGGAACTCAATAATATTAAGATGGTGAACAATGAGAAAGTTAAAGACTTTAATCAGAGATTCACTATGATATTAAATAATTTCCCCATGGATGTCCAACCACTCGACTTCATCACAAAGGATTATTATGCCTCAACATTTCCTACCAATCTTTCCGTGTTTGTTAAAAGTGTTGCTAAAGATACATTAGTAGAAAATTTTTACGAGGCCATAACCATTGAAAATGAGCTTAAAGAAATTGGAGTTATTACAAATCAAGAAGACTCAAAGGAAACTAGTAAGAAGCTCCAAACCTCCTCTGTCAAAACTAAGGATAATGATTCTTTTGATATGGAGAGAATGAATAAATCTTTAAAGCAATTGACAAACAAAGTATTAGTATTAAAGAGAAAATCCAGTGAAGATTCTTCCAATAGGAAATTCTTTAGGCCCTTTTTTAACAAAAACACTAATAAACCAACTTAATATTCACAAATATCGAATGAGGCTCTAAATGTTGATGTCGTGGCTATGGAAAACTTTTTCACATTCCATTAGGAAACAAATACTGAGAAGACATGCCCACAATGGATATATGACATGAGAAGAATGTTGAACAAAGTCCTTGATGATCAATCCACCCAAGAATAGGAAGATTCATCAAAGGAAGAAAGTGAAGCTTCCCCATAAGAAGATAACTCAGAAGTTGGTGAATCCATTTTTTCTTTCAATCTCAATGAAAATAGTGAAGAATAAATTGTTGGTGAAGCTGCAATTGGTGAGGCCCGTTCTATAAAACAAGCTTAATAATACAATCTTAGGAGGAAAGGGTTAGCACCTGAGTGAGATGTAAGAAAAAAAGAAAGGAATTTATGAAGAGGATGTTACCTCCAAATGATCTATCTCAGGGCTTGCAATTCAAGTCCACTTCATGGAATACTAAAGGCAAGGCTAACACATGAAGTGTCCAACAAGGCTTCCCCACCTACTTATAAAATCAGCCTGCTAAGGAAGAGAATGTGGCATGCGATGTCGAGTACAATATCATCAAACATATGAAGAAGAATTGTGCTAACATATCTATTTACAATCTAGCTAAGTTAGCGGGCCAAAGGGAATTGATCATAAAAACTTTTGTGTTGATGCCCCTATTAATTAAGACAAATGTTGCTTCCAATATTTCATCTAGTAAGTCCAATTTTTTCCAAACCTTGAATATGTTATTAATGTTGCAAACCTAAATACAAAATCCTCTTATCTTCCCTTTTTATTAACATTTGAGTTTTACAATTATAATGTCCATAACTATCTTGTTGATTCTAGTGCATCCATGAATTTAATGCCTTTATCAGTCGCTAAAAATATTAATGCTAAACTATAAAAGGCAGATGCTAGAATCATACAATTTGATAGATCCCAAGTCCAAGTGATTGGTGAACTGGACAATGTTTTGATTCAATTGTCTTATACTAATAGAGTTCATCAATTCATTCATATTTTTGTTGTGGACATCTAAGAGGCTTATGGTTTGCTATTAAGTAGGGATTAGTTGAGAAAGTTACACGACTATTTTGCAACAGAGTGGTCCCATATATGGATGCCATACAAAGGGAAAACAATCAGATCCGAGTGAATAGTGAGCATTTAGGGAAATATACCATTACAAAATTGGAATCCCATAATGAGCTTATAAGCGTAGCTCAAGAAATTTTGGGAAATTATTTTCTTGGATCTGACGTTGGATGTTAGAGTGGGTTGTAACTTGATGGACCCACAAAACAACAAATATTTGATCTCTTGCAACTTGAAATTCAAATGTACAAATAATGTTGTAGAATACAAAGTGCTTATTCTTGAACTAAAGAAAGCCATTGAATTTAAGGTAGAGGGATTAAAAGTGATTGGTGATTCAGAAATTATTACAAGATAGGTCCAAAATACCATCCATTGTATATAACCTAATCTCAAGAATTATCAGCAAGAGCTATGGAGGTTGCTTTTTTTTTCAAAGCATTTGATATTAAGTTTGTACCTAGAATAAGCAACATTGTCGCAGATACTTTTGCAAATGCAACCGCTAGGTTCATTCCACTTAGAGATGGATTTTCAATTGAAATTATTTATAAAACCTCTATTTCGGATATTGTTACTAATCCAGATGTATTTGATGATTATCAACAAATCCCTGATTTTATGAAAAATGCTAACATTTTCAAGGACATGAATATTGACAAAGATGAGCATGAAAAATATTTAATGGAAGCAACCAAAGTACGTGAAGGAAACCTAATGCCTAAATGAGTGGTTTCATTGGAAAATATTTTCAATCAAGGACACTAAATGCAAAGACCCAAAGCTTGAATTTATCATATGAGCAAGTCAACCTACAGACGATTGAATATCCTAAATTTGTTAATCTCGACACATGTTGTTCTCTGCAAGAATGACACACGTTCATCTATTTGTTTAAATAATACCGAGATGTATTTGCATGGAATTACACTTATGAAACTAGGATCATCCAACACGTCATTCTGATAAAGGAAGGGACCAAGCTATTCTAACAGAATCTCAGAAAAGTACATCCCACACTTGAGCCCTTGATATAAAAAGAGTTAAAAACATTGTTGGATGCCCACATAGTATTCAACGTTCAACATTCAATGTGGGTTTCAAACCTCGTCCTAGTAAGGAAGAAGCATGGTGAGAATAGACTATGTGTAAATTTTAGAAATCTCAATTGGGAATTTGATAAGGATAACTAACCCACGCCTTCTATGGAATAGATATTATATACAATTTCTGGAGCAGAATTTTTCTCGCTACCAAATGGATTTTCAGGGTACAATCAAGTCCTTGTATATGAACTTGATAGACTTAAGAACACCTTTAGAACCAAATGGGGTACATTTGCATTAAGGTGAATTATAGGTTGATTAAATCAAGCGCAACATTTCAACAAGTGATGGATACCACATTTCGAGCATGGCTTGGTTGAAGCATAGTGGTATACTTTGATGACGTAACCATTTTCTCTAAATGAATATTTGACCATCTCTGGGAAGATAAATTTCATTAAGAAATTCATTTTTGACTATGCACAAATTGTCAAACATTTACAAGATATGATCAAGTAGCACACAACATACAAATGGGATCAAAAGGAGAAATATGATTTTGCTCAAATAATGCATACCATAGTTGAAGCACCCACATTGTATAGCCTGGATTTTGAGAAGGATTTCTTGCTATATACTTTTGCTTTGGACTCTTCAATTTCAACTATGTTAACTCAGAAGAACAAACAAGATAATGAATCACAAATTTCATTTATGAGTGTTGGTTACAATGATCACAGTTGAACTATCCTTCCATGGATAAGAAAGCGTACAAAATTTATAAGTTGATAAAAAATTTCAAGCCCTATAATCTAAAGAGTCATGTTACAGTTTTCATTCCCCACCTGGTAGTTCGATCATTGTTTATAGAACAAGATATGGGTGAACAAAGAGCGAACTGGATGATGTGCTTATAGGAGTATGACATGGAGTCTCAATCAATTCATACTATTAAAGGCCATGGAATTTGTCAACTCCTCACGAAAGTAACTAGTTCATAGGATGAAGATATGTCTGGTTGGGAGCAAGAGATCGATATGTACAATTTCAACTCCATTTCTCCATGCGATACGCCATCATCAAGATATGCTGAAATATGTCAATATCTTGTGCAAGGAACTCTACTATCTTATATTTTTAGAAGAAAAAATGAGGGCTATCGAGATAAAGGCACTGCCATATCAACTGGTTCATGGTGTACACTTTCAAAAACATCATGACAATGTCTTACTAAAATGCTTAGAATCACCAGACTCAAAAAAGGTTTTGAAAGATTTGCATTACGGACCAACTAGTGGGCATTAAATAGGGGACACCACTGCACATTAAATTATGTGAGATAGATATCATTGGCCAACGTTATTTAATGATGCACATGCTTATGCTCGAAAGTGTCCCATCTGTTAGAAATGTGCTGGTCATGAGAAAAGGTAAGCCACCCTAGTGCAATCGATTGCAACCGAAGAACCCTTTCAATAGTGGGGATTAGATGTTATTGGAGAAATATTTCCTCACTCGCTAAATTAGCATTGATGCATCTTCACTGCTACAAATTACTCCACTCAATGGGTAGAAGCTATTCCGCTCAAGCAAGTGAATGATTAGGTTATATGTTTTATCAAATAAAATATCATCACCAGGTTTTGTGTTCCTACTTTGCTTGTGTTTGATAATGAAATGTATTTTTCATCATTGAAACTATATGATTTTGCATTAGAGAACAAAATTTTATTGAAAAATTCATCGAATTATCATCCACAAGGAAACGGTTTAGTTGAATCAACAAACAAGAATTTAATTTGAATCATAAAGAAAACCATTTTAAATGAAGAGAGGAATTGGCACAATGCTTTGATGAGGATGATTGAGTAACTCCAAAACCTTCCTTAGGAACATCACCCTACTTCCTTGTATATGGTAAAGAGGAAATACTACCTCCTAGATTTGCAGTTGTCTCAGGAATCTAGAGTTAGACCCTGTCCAACCATTCAAAATAGGATTGGCACTCTTCTTAGGTTAGAGGAAGAAAGGAAGAAAACCAAAGAAATTTTTGTTGGGAATAGGGAATTCGATGTGGGAGATATAGTCCTGAAGTGGGATAAATCCCATGAGGACAAAGTCAAACAAACTAAGTTCCAATCCCTGTGGATTAGTCCATACATTGTACACAAGAAGCTTGGCCCACACACTTATTGTTTGCAATCTCTAGAAAGGAAGGCAAACCCTCTTCCCATGAATGACCAAGACTTAAATATTTATTTTCAATAGTATCCCTGGGTTGTGTCTCACACTTGTAAATAGTTTTATTTCCCTATTATTTTCTATTTTTTCATGTGTTTTTAGTTGTTTACAATGCATCTTAGTTATTTGATCATTGTACATAAATACGGTCTTGTGTGAAAAGGTGTTTTGTTTTGGCTCAATGAAAATGTGGCAAGATTTTAAAATGGAATTGTGACAACTAGGTTAGAAATGTGTTGTCATTAATGGAAAATATCAAGAAGATGAAATAAAAAGCAAAGATGATTCCAAGAAGAATGAATATCATTTCAAATAATGTTAAAGGCAAATATGGAGAAGGTGGGGTGAATTTGAAGCCATTTCTATTATCGTAGATCACCTCAAACGTAGTTGGAACCTACTTAGATGGATAGAGCTATGAAATATATTTATAGTGTTATATAAAAGTTTTCTAGAGGCATCTTGGATCACAAGTTATTACCAATCAAAGTCATCTACCCCCAAAGTCAAAGTTTCAAAGTTAAATGTTGAGAAGCGTCAAAATTGGTGCAAAAATAGTAGTTGGGAAGAGTTGGCGAAGCAACTAAACATAGATCCTAGAGGATGTAGCCTAACAAAAAATAAGTGGAATGTGCTTCTATTAGTGAATGGTGGAGCCTCTTATAACAACTCATCCGACTGGAGTTTCCATGGATGGATCAAAAGTCACACACAAAGGGAGTGCCTTGGATGATGCAAGCTCACGAGGAATCAACAAAGGAAATCATAAGCACAAAGGAATTTCAATTGCGAGTTCAACAAGTGGCCATCCCACGTCCACACAATCTCGAAGGACTTTACTAGAAGAGTAAAGCTATAATGCAGAAGTGAAGGCCTAAGATGACTTAGGGACGAGAAATGTGGCGAAAGGAGAAGGCATTGCAAGAGTATATGGCCATGATCCTTTAAATTTGTTAATAAAGAAATTAATTAAAAAACAAAATGTTTGGGAATCCCTTTCTCTCTTCTCATTGGTAGACACATGGAAATATTTTATTGGCTGCAAATGATGTTAGCATGATGTTAGACATGAGGACATGTGGCATGTGTTTTTGGCATTTTCAGGTGGGTAAAGGGGCCAAATTTGAGTGACACATGTCACTACTTAGATGGCATCACATGTTGACGATGACATGAGCATGAATTCACCTTGGAAGGTTTTAAGAGGTGCACAGACTATGGTGTCGGGGCCAACTAGGTGCTGGGCATATGTGGCAGTTCTTAAAGTACACGATTGGTTCAAGAACCCAGTGGTGGTCCACTAAGGATGCATCATCCTGACCCCAGGATAACTGAAGGTTTCAACTTAGAGTAGTAGAGGAAGCTTTGGGTTAATTTAAGATCAAGTAATGGTGGAAGTTCATGTTGTATTTGAGAACCAATAATAGAAATCCTGGGATAGCTAACCCCAGAGGCGTCGCCCTGGAAGAAAATTAAAAGGCGCAATACGAGGACATCTAGGTTGACTGAACGATGAGACATGGTGGCATGCAAAGCTAGAGTTGACGACTAATGAGAAGTGTTCCTGGGAAATATAACCCTGGAAGCATTTTCAAAGCATACCAAGAAATGAGGTGGGGGCTAAAGTATATGCACCAAGACTTGTGTATATGTGGCATTGGAGACTGAGGGTGCAAAGGATTATAAAATCAAGTAAGTCCTCAAGGCTATAGTTCAATGGGTTCGTTGGAATAATGTTTAGTAGTATAAAATGGTTTGGCCTATATTTCAGGGCCAATGTATGAACGAGTCAACAACATAGTTTAAAACCATTTGGGTATAAAAACAAAGCGATGGCGGGCGAATTATATAGGTTTAGCATGAAAACAGGTTGACAACTTAAAATTGACATTTATGCCATATTTGGTGAAGCACTAATGTTTTTATAAAAGGCATGAACGAGTTGGAAGATCTTATGGCGGCATGGGTATATTTGGAAGAAAAATTGGCCAAAACTAAGTTTGGAGACGTGCCAAATTTAAAAGGAGCACTGCTAAATCTCGAAAAAATCCAGAATAGAAAGATTGAGTAGTTAAGCTTAGTTTTCCCTGCAAAAATAGGTAAGGAGAGTTAAAAGAATTTAAGAGAATGTTCAGATGACATGTGATCTAGGTGGATATTGGTGGCCACCCGCTAATTCCACGTGGATCCCCTCTAGTGCTTCTTTCAATTCTTTCAGTTTCCTTAATTATAGCACAATTTACTATTTTTAGCAGTTTTTCGGGTCCTAAACTTCCGGAGCCATTTTGAGGCCCTAAACGACATTTTTTGGGAAATCTACAACTAGCGATTTTTTTGTCTAAAAATCGTCTTTTCCATAGTAGTCCTCGGAGAGATCTTTCCAACGGGCTATCATGCGCGTCAAACGGAGATAAGACGACCAATTCGCGACCCCGGGAAGTTGATGTACCAACTTACCCAAAAACGGGGCCCACAATTTGGCGTTTCATCTTCCAGGGTTAGATTTTGGGATGTGAAGGGTTTTTCCATTGTTTCGCAACAATAAATAGGCCTTCGAGCCTCATTATAACATAGTTCAGAGGCATGTAGCCACACATCTCCTCTAAGAGATAAGCTGCCATCACCCTAGCTGGTTTATTTCCATTTCTGGTTGTAAGCATATTTCAGTATTTTCCATTAATGAAATGAAGTATTGTTTCCGCTACATATTTGTGTATATGGTTATCTCTGTAATTTGTTGCGTTCCTGTTTAAGTCTGGATCAACATGTTTGAAGCAAGGCAAAGGAAAATATAAAGATTCATGCAAGCATTAAATTACATGTTAAATAAATTTAAAAGAACTAAAAATATCAGTCCAAAATTCTTTATAAGCAAAATCGAACAACCAAGATGAGAGGTTGTTGGTGCAACATGATGCATAGTGTTAATATGCATCAAGGGTGAATCAAAGATCAATTTTTGTGTCTAAAAGGTGCTTGAGAAGGTAGAGAACGAATTGGTGAATGGTGTTTTAATGTATTCACCAAAGATATTTTTATTTTGAAATTAGTAATTGCTAAGGATTGATGTTGCTGGTATGTTTGGTGTTTTGTTCATTAATCAAAGATTTTTGAAAGTGCTTTTTTATGGTGTTTGTGTAAGTGGTTAAGGTGAGAAAGTTATCTTTTTATGGAATAAAGTGGCCTATTGGTATATGTTGGCATTATGTTTCAAGTGTTGTCCTTGATGGAAACTCACTCAGAGGTTGGTACAGGTGCTCAGAGATTGGTACAGGTGATGGCAACTCAATCAGAGGACAGATCTTAGTACAGCAGGACAAGAAAGAGATATACGCAGGTTCATCAAGGCGAATTAGCGTATACACGCAGGTTGGATTCAGTAAAAGCGCGTACATGTGAAAAGTACCGTTGGTCCGTGGCAGTTAGTCCTTGGAAGTTGTGCCTATGGTTTTGGACCATGGTGTCTCGACGAACGTGTTGATCCCTAGTTTCGAAGTTGATGGTATTGGTTTGTTATGGTTTTGGACCATGGTATTGAGAAAGGCCTAAGGCTATATAAGGAGAAGATCATTAGGCAAAGACGTAGTATTGGGTGTCTGACGAAGTGAGAGGATCTGGTATTGCTGGTTGTCTGTTCGGGAAGTTTTGTTGGGTATACGACCAATAGTCCCACATTGACTAGAAGTGGGGAGGATCATGGGTATATAAGGATGGACAAATATCTCCATTGGTATGAGGCCTTTTGGGGTAAGTCCAAAAGCAAATCCATGAGGGCTTCAA